>RJWM01001603.1:0-27688 GCA_004363535.1 Dasyprocta punctata | reverse complement strand
TTTTTTTTTTTTGAGGCAGGGTCACACTATGTAGCTCAGGCCGGCCTTGTGCTCGCATTGTAGCCCAAGCCGGCCTCGAACCCACAACGCTCCGCCTACCTCAGCCTCCCGAGTGCTGGGATTAAAGGCGTGCGCCACCACGCCCGGCTGATAATAACACTTTTTGAAATATTATTTTATTTTGTGCATTCTATTTTCCCCATAAAGAATAGTGAAGAACCATTAAACAATTGGGGATTCAAAGTAATTTAAAATATTGATCACTCCAAATTCAGTGGTCCTGCCTAACTCCTTCTCCCATTCTCTTCAGTCAAATATTCTTTCTTTGAAGCAAAACTGATTCCCTAACTTTGCAATTTTTATTTATTTAATTATATCTATGACCGTTACAGGCATGCATTGTTCTGAAGGGTAGAAGCATTAACCTTTCTTTTTCAATACTGTACTCCAGTATCTGGAAGAGTGACTAAATATGTAACAGATGAGCAATAAACCTTCATTGGATTAATACATGATTAGCCAAAGAAAAACTGTTAAACTATTATAAAAACTATTATATTCTAGGAGAATATAACAAAAGATTTAAGTCAACGGGAAAGTAGATCATATTCCTATGGGAACACTGACATATTTTAAGGTCATTTTTGCTAGCACACTGAAGATAGCTAAGTTGTAAAAGCAGGATGCAGAGTATCTTTAGGGTGTTGTGGTTATCTCTCAAGATAGTTCACCTGGACCAAAGTGTTAGTAAAAGCATACACTAAAAAGGCCAGGTGGAAATCTACTTGGGGAGAAAAATCCAGCATGATTTTCTGTGTTATATTGCATACTGTGTATTCACAGTTCTATTCTACTGTTTTAAAAGTCTTTAAATCTATTTGGGGAGGAAAATCCAGCAAGACTTTCTGTGTCATATTGCATACTGTGTATTCACAGTTCTATTGTACTGTTTAAAAAGTCTTTAAGAGTTCAGTGAAGGATGGATATCTAGGTTGCCTCTAGCATTCTTCTGAACAAACAATACAACATTGAAAACGTTTGCACATGTCCTCTTATAGGCTTGTGTAATAGTTTCTCTGGGTGGGACTACTAAAGTAGAGGATGTATCTGGATACTTTTTTGAGGAGCCGAATCTGTTTATAGGTCCACAGGTCAAATATTAGAATCTCTAATATCACATATACTAGTCCATGCTTGGCACCGTGTTTTATTAAATTTTTTCTAGTCTCATGGTTGTGAAGGGATTTCTCATTATCTTAATTTGCATTTTTCTGAATGATTAATGTGGTTGAACATTTCTCCATTTTTAGCCACCAAAATTTTCCTCATCTTATCAATATCCTTTTTATGTATTTTTATTTGAACATCTTTCTTTTCCTTGTTGATTTGTAGAAGCATTTCGTATGGACAAGTTATTAATTCCACGTTGATTTTGGGTGCCCGTCAGTCTGCTACATATCTGTTAACTTTGCATGTGATTTCTATGGAGAAAAGAAAGTTTTTATTTCTGAATTCAGTAGAAAGGATGAGCTATTTGGATTGCAGAGGTTGATAGGGCAATATTTCATCACTAAAACAAGCAGGACTCATTCCCATAATAGGACAACTAGAATAAACATCATAGTGTTACTGGGCTATTAAAGTCTCACTTGATTTGTATAAGCAAGAAGCTCTAGGTTTAGTACCCAGAAGGCTGAATCAAATCACCAAAGATGGTCATGATCCCTCAATCAATTATAAGAGTTGAATCTATTGATAGGTCCAGAGATCCTTAAATTAGAGAAGGCCAAATCTTCTGGAGAGGTGAACCTATTATATAGCTAAAACCCTATGTCATAATACTTCCTTTTTGCTTTTTCCAAGGTAACCTGTATCTTTTTTTCCAGGATAGTTATGCACTGGAGAAGACAAAATAATTAGACTCTTCAGGGATTGCTAAGCAAAGGTTCTGAACTGACACCAATTGTTAGCGATCCCAAAGTCCCTGTGGTCCAGTGGGAAGAGGAGGGGTTTCTGAAGATCAATTGACCAATGGGGTTTGGGGATGTTTGTCTCTCAGAGGGCCCAGTGGACACACCCAGTTCCAATTTAGAACGAACATACTCAATAACTGGTAGAATCCATGACACATTGGCTCTATGACTCAGGAGAGAGGGCTTTTGTGAAAGGAAGATGAAAGGCATTAAACTTCTCATTTTTCAAAGTAGTGAATGAGAAGGAACATAATATTCCTGGCTGGGCTGCAAAACTTAGAGCCACCATCAAGGCCTTGAAAGATACAGGAGAGACAACTCCCACAATATCTTCATTAAACTCATGATTTGGCATATGTAGGAGACAGATGGACTTTGGAGAATGATTGTGGCCTGTGATAAACCTTATCAGGTGGTGATTTTAAATTTTACCAGCTGCTACAAATGTGCTCGACTATCCAGCCCTATTTTATGGCTTGCTGTATAGGGACCTCAATTATTTCTCCATTCGATGGGAAATCACACTAGCCTATCTTGTCAAGGATATAATGTTGATTAGAACTGGTGAGCAGAAATGAATAAATGTTCTAAATGCCTAGGTCAAGACATTTGAATGCCTGAATGTATATGATAAATTTCACAAAAATCCAGAAGTTTTTCATCTTGGGGAACTAGTTCTAGTGTTCTAAGGCAGGAGTAATAAATTATGACTCCCAGGCCCAGAATGGACTGTGGCTTGTTTGTATATAGTATTTGAACTGAGAAAGACTTTTATGTGTTTAAATTACTTTAAGAAGCAGAGCATGTAACAGAAACTGTGTATGGCCTGCAAAATAAAGTACTCACTCTCTGATCTTTCACAGAAAAATACTTCCGATCGCTCATGCAGATTACAATGAGATATCTTTCTAAGGTAAAGAACCAGTTGCAGTGCTTGGACATTCCTACTGATAAGAAAGAGCCATTAACTCAAATGGACCTCTTTGGATCTTAAAGGCAATACACACTTCATTTGAACATGCTATTCTGACACAATTACTAAGTACAAGAAGGACAACAGTAGCCTCTGTAACAGATCCAGTCTGCCCTCCATATTGCTCTATTGCTCTAGTCATATGTGATGCATCAGAATTGAAGTGGAGATTTTGGTATTTGGGAGGAAAAATTTGGCATCTCTGAAAATAGCTACTCTTTGGCAAAATAATTTCTGATTTTCTACTTGTCTGTGTGCTTGACCTCAGACCAAAAATTATCATGTGTTGTAGGATGCCCGTCCTGAATAGGCATCACCTGACCCCCAGTACATAAAGTCATGCATGCTCAGCATCCTTGAACCATCAGATAGGAGTGGGATGCAAAACACAACATGATATAGTTCTGAAAGCCTTGGGCAAACATCCCAATTTCCCAATGCTCCCACATCTTTTGCATTACCTTCAACTTACAAATTCATCTTCTTAAAGTTTTCTATGATGAGTTGGTCACAGAAGAAAATCTTCACATCTGAATTATAAATGATGCTTCATTGCTCATTAGCCTTACCTGAAAATAGACGATTGTAGCTCTGTGCTCCCGTGTAGGCACAGTAAAATTCTCTTACTTGGCAGAATGTTTCATAGTACACATGGCTGTCAGTTGCGCTGAAGCAGATACGGCTAAATGTACACATGTAGATCACCCTGTGGGCTGTGATTCATAGTTGGTTTGTTGCTTAAGGACTTAGAAGAATTATGAAAACATAGGTGAGGGAGAGGTCTCCAGAAGAAACATATAAATTAACCTCGCCTAATCATACACAATGTGAAGATACTCATTTCTCAAGTGAAGGGCAAATCACCAGGAGAGGAAGTTAAGAATAAAGAAGGCAAGATGACCTACTTCATTGGTATTAGTCAGTCCCTTTCCCCATATGACCGTAAGCTTACTAAAACCCCCAGGACCATTGTGATCATGGCCACAGAGATGGAACCAGTACAGAGACTATATAGGGTGGAGTACCACTCAGTGAGGCCAGTCTTGCTCAAATGCTACCGACAGCAATTGTCAACAGTGAAAACCAGCAACAAACCCCTCCTGCAGCATTGCTCCTCAGGGGATCTTGTTGGCAGGTTTAATACACTAGATTATCATCATGGAAAGTGTAGCATTTCATTCTCACTAGAATACAATTTATTTTCTTGTTCCTGCTCTACCAAAGACATTTCCCCAACAACTTTTCTTCTGACCAAATTATTATAGTAGCTGGGGTGGTTATTGGTTCTAATTTTGAAGGGAAAATTAGATTGCTATCATGCAATGGAGACAATGGACTGCCTGGCCATTGTAACCTGGACTTATAACCTGGACTGCCCAGACTGTATCCAAATAAACTCTTGTACACAATGGCACAGCAGCAATATTCATAGAAGCCAAAAGGTGAAAAGGATTTGTCTATATGTCCTGTAACTGATGAATGGATGAGAAATACACAATGTATTTTCACATATTAAATGAAATATTGCTTAGACACCACTGTAGTCAGGCAATTGCAAGGAAAATTACATACAGGACATTTAATTTACAGTATTATTTATACTGGCCACCCAAGAGTTAAATACAAGAAAGTGCAGGAAATCTGTCCACAACATGAAAGATCTAAAACATCCAGCTAAGGACCTGGATCCCACAGCAGTGTACCACTTGAGTCCAGCTGAAGACCTAGAGCCCATGACAATACCTCCCACAAGTCCAACAGGAGGCCTAAAGTCCACAACAGTGAATCTTGAAAGTTTGTATTATGGATCTGTGCTGGAAATGCCCAAAGGTCAGTGGTAGAACCTCACAAGTCTATGCCAGCGGGATGAAGTATCTGTGTCCTTGAGGGTTCTACACTGGAGCCAAGAAGTGACACTCAAAGTAAGAATCAGCACTCCCCCAAAAAGTACCACAGCCTCCTCAGCAACAATGAGGTCTGAGGTCCTCTGACAATGAGAACAGCCGAGTTCATATCAGGAAGCCAGCGTGACAAACTTCTCCTGGAGATTAAACAGCACACATCTTCCCCTTCAGAACTGGGGAAGTGATGCTCAAAGTAGGGACCAGAGCTCCCCCAAAGAGAACCTCAGTCACTCTCAGCAACAAGGTCCTGAGCTCCTCATAATGGCCGAATTCATATCAGGGAAGCCAGCATGACAAGGTCCTACAGGAGAATCAACAGCTCCAAACAACAACACTTAGGAGTATCCACAACGCTAATGCTACTCTTCCTCTCCACATCTCCTTTTTATGCTGGCAACAGTCCTTAGGTGGGCCATCCACGCTCAGCACCACCTTGACTGAGTTCAGCTAGTGTTCAAGTTGACCACCAGTTACCAATCCACTACAGACACAAAACAGAACAGGGTAATAACACATGCTGTAGCTGGATAAATCTTAAAAACATTTCACTGCATGAAAACAGTGAGATAGAAAAGAATGCATATTTTATAGTTTATTCCTTATGAATTTCCCAGAATAGACAAGTTTATGGAGATAAAAATGATCTTAGTGGTTGGTTACCTGCAGCTAAAAGGCATAAGAATAGGTGGAAAAGTGACTGTTAATAAGTAGAGATTTCTTTTTGGAACTGGGGTGATGAATATATTCTAAATTCACTCTGGTGAGAATTATGCAACTCTGTCAATGTATTAAAAACCTTTAAATTGCATTTTAGATAGGTGAATTTTATAATATGTGACTAGAATCTCAAATAAAGCTGTAAGAAAAAGTAGCAGAAAATGATGATATTCCAATTTGAGCAAGATTCTTAAGAGTACAGGTCCTTTAAAATCGAAGGCTCGAGTTACCTTATCAGGCAAAGGCCTATGAACAGCCAAGGTACTTGCTTTAGGGAAAAGAGAAAATATGTTATATTATTTTATCTTATTGGTCACACTGTATCATCTTTGGGCATTATGAATTTGCCATCTTCTTGTTTTTTGATCACTGCCTTACCTTCTGGCACTAGAAGATTCTCCAAGTTCGAATTCTGCTTTACTTGCCATTTTCATTTAATCTAATTACTGATACAGTTGGAACTCTGTGTACCATATTTATATTTGCTTTCTATTTAATCCTCTGATTTGAATCCTTTATTTTTTGCTTGCTTTCTGAATTTAATCAGCATTTTTTATTATTCCATTTTTCCTCTGTTAGTACTTCCATTGTATCATCTGTTAATACGATCTTGTTGGTTACATGTGAAACTATAACACATATCTTTGATTCCTTCCAATCTATTTTAGATTAGTATTTCACTATTCCCTGATGAGAAAGTTAAACTTTTGTAATTTCTCCCCTCTTTTGTGATATTTTCTTATATATTCCATTTTAATATATATTATAAATCACACAAGATATGTCATCATTATTGTTTTAAACAACTAATATTTCTGTATATTTGCTCATATAATTATCCTTTCAGCTGTGCTTTATTCTGTCTTAGAATTCCAGACTTCTATCTGGTAATGTTTCTCTTCATCCTGAAAACTTTCCATTTTACTTCTTGTGTACAGACCTTGTAAAAATGGATTCTTTTAAATTTGTTTGTTTATAGGGTTTGACAATATTCTTATTTTGATGTCAGCTTGAAAGACACATTCACATGACACAGGTATGTAGGTTGAAAGGGTTTCTTTGTTTTAACTTCAGTATGTTGTAAAGATGCCATCCTGTTTTCCAGCTTCCATCTTTTGGGTATTTTGAGGATTACTTCAACAAAGAGCTATCATAGTGTTTTTGGTGCAGTAGCTACAGCTAACATGGGATCCCAATTATTCCATCACAGCCACCAACTGGACTCTTGAATTTTGTGTAGCCCATAATTTAAGCAGTTTCTGTGATACAGAGTTTCCTTATCTTATTCTTGAGTTTTAAAAGAAATGAATTTAAAGTTCCTCCGTTTAGAATAAAATCCTTAGTAGTAACTATCCTTTATCAAGTTAAGGAATTGTTTTCTATTACTAACTCTTGGAGTATTATTTTAATATATGTGTGTGTGTGTGTGTGTGTGTGTGTGTGTGTGTGTTAAACTCTAGCGGATGCTTTTCCTAAATTTGTTGAGAGGGTATGTGACCTTTTCTGTTTTATATTATCACAGTGAATGTCACTGACTGCCTGGAATTGAACAATCTTTGTGTTTTTCAGATTAGCTATGCTGATAAACCTACTTGAGCATGGCATATTCTTTCTTATTTCTTTGTATTTGCCTTTATATTTTTCTTTTTAATTTATTTTTACAATTTCTGTGTTTTTGGTTTATGTGCCTTTTGTAAATAACATATTATTAGATTTATTAAAGTCTGATCTGGAAAACTTTTAACCCTATCCTGTGGGCATTAGAAGAATGCCCTTTGTTCCCAGAACTCTTGCGATGTAAACCAACTCAATCCTTTCAGCCAGATCAGCAGGTCCTAAAATCTAAGGCTTCTGGGTAGTAAGAAGTCTTCACCCAGAGCTTCGGTGGGGGCCCACCAGCCTCTCTGTCCTATGCCCTGCATTTTCTTTCCCCAAAGACACAGGGAAAGCTTGTGCCTCTAACTTGCTCTCCATTTTCCTTTATGGTAGAGAAATTGCTCATGACTCAGAGCAGTTGGAAGATAGGTTACATTAATGCAGAGTCCCTGAACAAAACTTAGTAGAATTATACGATTTTGTAAATACAAAAATAGTACTTGCTAATTATAAGATTCAAAAAATATTGGAAATATAGAATGCTTACAAGCCAGAGATATTCAGTGTTACTCATGCTGGGGGAATTACTGTATTATTTTAACCAGAATTATGAAGTAAAAATCTGGAAACAAGAAGGAAGACTCATTTTCTTTTCTGCCAGAGAGTTGAGAGGTTTTGTTTGCTGCTCAGGCCACCAGGGTTAGCACCCAAGTTCATGCCGGTCCAAGCAATAGCCATCGCAAGAGAACCACTGCGTGGTCACAGCCATACAAGACACTTTCCAGGCTAAGAGGCATCCTGATTTCAGAGATGGTGAAAAGCAAAAAGAATATTCTTCAGAATTGAGGAAAAATAGTCATGCTTTTAAAATTGCAAAATAATAGTCATCGGAAGGTTATTTGTGTATTTTCCATCTATATATTTTTATCGAGTTATGCTCTTCATTTCTATATGAATAGGAAAATATGTCAGGAGTTTTGTCAAGTGTGTTGTAGTGATAATATTTAGGTGGTTTTATCTTTCTGTTTTATATTTTTAGAATAACAATTTTAAAATAATGAATATATAGTTATATAAAAATAATGAAAATATTCTTAAAAGCAGAATAATCAAGAAGCAAACAAAAAAGCCTAGTAGAAATAAGGTAAAAGAGAGGTGTTAAAAGAAAACTTGAGACCTGTTAAATTCAATAGAACTTCCTAGAGCAAGTAAAAAGTTCTAGAACACATCATTCCAGAGAGAAGATGATTCAGAATGTCTCAACCTAGTATACTGCTAAGTTTTATTTAGAAACAAATGAAGAAAGAGGAAAGAACAGCAAAGAAGAAGAAGAAGAAGAAGAAGAAGAAAAGAGGAAGAAGAAAAGAGGAGGAAGAAGAAGAGGAGGAGGAGGAGAAGGAGGAGGAGGAAGAAGAAAGAAGAAGAGAAGAAGAAAGAAGAAAAACAACAAGGAGACTTAAACAAAGGGCCTAATTGGTTACAGTCAGCAATGGCCTTATATGATCATAGCATAATTGGTTGGCAGTCTGTGATTGGCTATGCATCATCATTATGACTTAGACTCAGTTGCTTGATTACAAGGTTATACTCTTAGATTTGGTTATAATTTGTTTACACATCAGGTTAGGATATGGTTAACTATAATTGAAGCTGCCATGTGCCAAACTTTATAATCCAAGTATGAAGACAAATTTTGGTCAAACATTTCAGTTTAATGGAGGATTTTGAAAGCCATTTGTACACCTTTTTCAAATAGAGTCCATGTTATTGTATGTTAAAAAACTTAGGAAATGGGGAGGAAAAGGGATTGAGACTTTAAAATAGCATCAACTAACAATGAAATGATAACAGATTACTGGAACATTAAAAAATACGAAGCTGAAAGCAGGGCAGACTGGGGAAGCTTGGACAAAAATCTCTTTAGTTTGGTAAATGAATAACTGATTGTTTTTTGTTTTTTGTTTTTTTCTTTTCTTTTCTTTTCTTTTCTTTTCTTTTTTTTTTTTTTTTTTTTTTTTTTTTTTTTTTTTTTTTTTTTTTTTTTTTTTTTTTTTTTTTTTTTTTTTTTTGAGACAGGGTTTCACTATGCAGTTCAGGTTGGCCTCAGACTCACTACATAGCCCAGTGTGGTCTCAAACTTGCAACAATCCTCCTGCCTCAGCTTCCTGAGTGCCAGGATTACAGGCATTAGCCACCAAGCTTGGCTGAATAACTGATTCTTGAAGTAAAAAAGAATTCAGGCTATTAAAAACAAAAAGCAATTCTAATTAGTATTTACAGAAAGACACCATATTAGTGAATTTTTCTTTACTTATTTATTATCTTTCAGCACTCTTGTTTTAAGAAGAAAAATATCAACCACCAAAACAAATTATCTTATCTGTTTTGTAATCCTCCTACTCCCATACACCCTATACTTCTTTTTACCACTGTAGCATCCCTTTTCCCTTCCTTCAAAGAGCTTACATATCTTCCTGCCGAGATTCTATTTTTTCTATATAATAAAATTATATTATTTAACTAATCAAATTTTTTTCCATATAATGAATTTACAGCATATAGTGAAAGGAGAATCTTGTGTGAAGAATTCTAAAGTATGAATTTTCTCTGTGTATCTTTGTTGAGGTTTTATTTGGCAAATCCACTTTCTTCTTTCAGTTTTCTCCTCACTAATCCAAAGTAGCTTTCTGTCTCCACTGAGGGATTATATACCTAGTTATATAATATAATGCTAAAATCATGAGCTAAATGTAATTGTGTACCAGGCGTAGTGCTGAATGTTCTATCTTTACTTTGTAAAAGTGGGAACAGAGACCGTGATAGATTTTTAAAAACAAACAAAAACTTGCCCAGTGTTTAAAAAACTATCAACACTCCCAGATATCCATGTGCTCATTTACACTTTCCTATCTTAGACATGCTCTGTGATGAAAATGGATGAGCTGCGGTCAGCCAGTTACATATCGGAGCACTTTCTATCCACTGCCTTCCCCCACTCTCCAGCCAGATTGCGAGAAGGCGTCTTTATAGCCAGGAGACAGTCTGAATCCCCCAGCCATTATGTGTTAGCCAGCTCTCAATGGCTATTACAAAATATCTGAAAGAACCAACCTAATAAGGAAAAAGGTTTATTTTGGCTGACACTTTCAGAGTTTTCTGTCTATAGTCATGGGCACTGTTGCTTTGGGCTTGGTGGAAGATGACAGCTCACCTCATGGTGACTGGAAAGCAAAGAGAGAGGTCTGTTGTACCAGTGTCCCTTTCAGGAGAGCACCCCTGAGGGAATCTAAGCTCCTTCTACTAGACCCAATATCTAATCGTTCCACCATCTGCCCATAGCACTAGAGGCTTGACATCAAGTCATTAACACTTGGACGAACATTTGAGAGACATTTAAGATCAAAATTATAGCATGTTGCATGAGAAGAGCTGAGCTATTGAAATTGTTCTGTGGTGATAACAAAGACAGTTTTACTATATTTAAGCCCCTGAAATTTGGGGATTGCCATCAAAATTAATGAGTAGGACTAGTGCATAACTAATGTACAAATTGAATCTGCAGAGGGAATAAGGTTTGAACCTAGAACTAACTCTTGATTCCATTACCCATCCCCTTTGAAAAGAACTCCCTGAACCAGGAGAAAGAGAACAAAGAGAAATAGAGAGGACAGTGATTTCATGTGAAAATGGAGAAGAGCCTTCCCTGGAATGGAGTCAGAGGAGTGGTGACAGCTTAACTTGTATTCTGACTGCTTCCTGCTGTGTTGTCACAAGCAAGTTATTTAGCCTTTCTGAGTCTGTTTTCCCACCATGCAATAATAGGATAAAAAACACAGTCAGTGACACACAGTAGACAAATGAGTGGTCAGATAATATTTACATTAATTAGCTGCCCCTACCCATGATAGAATAAGAAGAAAAATGACAGTTATAAGTATATCATGCATAACAATGACACACTGATGTTTATTTTTTAGCAAATAAGAGAATGAGGTGAAAATGTCATTATATGTGCAAAGTAATAAAAAAGCATAATTGAGAAAA
Organism: Dasyprocta punctata; assembly: GCA_004363535.1. Taxonomy (NCBI): domain Eukaryota; kingdom Metazoa; phylum Chordata; class Mammalia; order Rodentia; family Dasyproctidae; genus Dasyprocta; species Dasyprocta punctata. The sequence continues at coordinate 16,481 of RJWM01001603.1, read as the reverse complement.
ATAGGGACATTTTGTGCCTTTACCAGAGGCTAGAGAAAGCCTTGTAATATCTACACAAATTTAGATAATGTAATAAAATGAATGCATCTCACAGTGGAATAATTGGGAGTCATTATTTTCAAAAGCAACAGGGCAATTATCCAATGGGAAAAAATCCTAAAATGATTCAGCTACTCTATTATAATATCAATATGGAATTCATAAAACATGGTCTTTTAAGGTGACATCAGAACATTTCAAGAATGCTGCCGTCTGGGCAAAGGATGGCTTAAGAGAGGATTTAAAGAATTAGAATTCCAGAGATCTGTTCAAAATGAACATTAATTACTTGATATTCAACTTCTATTACTGTCTGTTCATTATAAGAAGTGATTTAGAGCTCTGGAATAAAAAGGTGCTTCATGTGATCTCATTTTATTTTCTAACTAATCATAGCCAGCCCAGAGTAATTTATTCTGTTTTACTTATATAACCTCTGCTCCCAGGGACGTGGTATTTCACCCTGGAGAGGAGAGCAAGAGCTACCGAAGTTAACCTCTGCAGTGGGAAGTGCAGTCCTTAGGCAGTGGGAAGTGTAGTTCTTCGCTGGACATCCGGCTCACTAAGGGTCCTCCTTAGGAAAGCCTGCTTGGATGGTCTGCTCCCAAACTGTAATGATCACATTTTCTGAGTAACCCTCTAACTCAATTTGCATCATCAAATCCCAGTGCTACTTAAAACTTGGATGTGATGATTTTCTAGGTAAAAATGAGAACTCTTCAATTGCCGTATAAATGTACTTGTGAGAAGAATGGACCATAATATCTGAAATTTCCCAATACTTGAAAAATCTATAAATTCACTTCTTTAGGGATAGATGAGTGTTTTCTCCACAACATCAAACTGTCATCTGTGGGATTCATGTTCATTTGTTTGGAGACTCAGCCCTGCGGGTCTCTGGAATTTTAGAGGAAATTTTAGAACCCCTCCCAGGGCTGTGCACCCAAGAATCTCTGCTGAGTTTGTCTTACCCAGTAGGTCTCTAGAATTTTAATTTTATACCTTATCCTGTTCCTGACTAGCCAGGAGTCTTGGCTTACCCATTGACTCAGTAGTGGAAACTACTTCAGAGTCAACATATGCCATCAAAAAAGTCTATAAATATGTATTTTGGAATGAACATTTCTGTGGCAATGTAGTATTTGCTAAGTAGTAATTATGGTAGTGCAAATGTGTTAAGGGTTGACTAGGGACCTCACACCTGTTTCTAAGTGAGTTGCAGATTACTTATTACTGTTTCTTTGCCAAAATTCATTGCTCAGAATATGTGTTTTGTGCAGATTAATTCACCATCACCATTTTAATTGTGTATTGCTAAGTGCATATAACAGATAAAAGGGGTGATTTTTATTAGATTTTAAATGAAAGGAAGAATTTGACATTGGGAACATGAAGCAAGCGTTTTTCCAAATTTCCTTTCCCACATCAGCCCTAATGCTGTGAGATTATTCATTCATTCACTGATTAAACTAGGGCTGAACACCTGTTACTATTTAGGAAATTCTGAGAAGTTAATACCCCTTGAAGAGGAACTGAGGCTCAGAAGATTGAGTTCATAGAGACAGCAAACAGCAGAATTTGACTTTGATCTGGTCTTACAATCTTGATGTCGGTGTTCTTTCTAAAAGCAGTGATAGTATGATATCCCACAAAAAGCACCACTTTTATTGTTTGTCTTATATATTTTTACATTTTCTGAGTTAAAAAATATGTTTGGAAAGAGAAAGATATGTGGAGTTCTAAGCCATGAAGAGATTGAAAATGTTGGTAAAATTGATTGGAAGGAAATAATTAACTAAAGTAGCTTTCTATCTTGAGCAGTGGAAGTTCTTGAAAGAAAGTCAAGCTATGTTGAAGGTACCTTTGAATGAGTAGACAAGGACTGTCATACACTTAGAGGCTCTTCAGGAATTAACTTGTTTCCTTCCATTTTTATTCATTTTTAGATAAGCAAAAATTTTAAGGAAATTATTATGGGCTGCAAATTTTTTATATTTTTCTCCAATCACAAAGTATGAGTTTATTAGATTACAAAACAAACATTCAGTACTTTTATGAGCTAAACTCTTGACAAGATATTACCTGAAAAGATTAAAATTATTTTTTGAAACTTGATAAAAATAAATGTCCTCTCAAAGACATTATTTTCAGTCTTAATGCAGTTGACAAATTAATAATTATCATCAAATAGCATACACTGGAGGTCTACGAGCATTGATGCAATGCTCACAGAAAAATTCCCCAAAGAAATTGGTGATTTTTAATGTAATGACTAAATATATGCTGTCTTCTCCAAATGACATTAATTTGGGGTTCAAACAGAGATAAACTTTTCTTCTGAATTTCACTGAAAAACTTTAAGAATACTTCAGAAATGGTCCAAAAGGAAATGGAATCATTTATCCAAATGAAACAACCTTTCCATGTTGAACCATCATTTTTACAAATATGTAGATGTCATCTGCCTATTTTCTATTATCTGTTTGTCACTTCTTACTGTCTATGTTAGTTCTCTTCTGTTAAGACTCAAATCTTACCTTATATTTAATGACTCCCTTGAGTCCATGAGCATTTCAGAATCATGTACTATAATCGTGAGAAAATACGGAATTTGTATTTTTCTAAGTAATTCTCCATGTTCTACTCTTTGGCTGCCAGTGTCTGTGGATCATAGAGACAGATTAGCCTAATGTTATAGAAGAAACATCCAACTTGTAAAATCTTCTTCCATGCTTTGCATATTTTATTGTGTCATCCATGTATTTAGTATTGTGCCTAGTACAGTTAAAAATTCATGAGATATTATTAATAATTGCTTAGGGAATGTTCATCAGCTCATTTAGGAGGAGCATCTGAAACAAATAAAACCAGTACATATGCAAATACCAGTCACTGTGTGATTCCCACAGAACTTGCCAAAGACATCAGAGGAAAAGGAAACAGATTAAAATCAAGTAATTTATGAAGACTACTTGGAAAAAAAAATGCCTTAAAGAAGGCTGAACAATGGGCCTACAATATTGTAATGAGTTAATTATACAATATTAGGTGAATAAATGAAGTAGGAATAGAGAAGATGGTCTGAAAACCAGGAGCAGTCCAAGCCAGAGGGACTTCCATCAGACTTTTGATACTAACAGGGGTCAGTATGGATTTCTGCTCCTTTAGTACATTACTGTACCAAAAGATTGTGGTCTGCTCTTGGCATGATAGCCAAAAAATTTATAAACTCCCCTTCTTATGAAAGAGGCTTCTAAGTATTTCCATGAACATACTAGTTTACGTTTTCAGGAACCATTTCATGTGGCCTATTGTATTCAGGGTTTGCAAAGGAATAGATTTAATATAGGACACATAATTTACAGGATTATTTTATAATATTTACCCAAAAAGTCAAATACAGAAGAATGCAATAGATATGTCCACACACTAGAGAACCAAAGAATCTAGTTAAGGCCCTGGATCCCATGACAATGTCCACTACAAGTCCAGTTAGAAGCCTAGAGGCCACAACAATGTATCATGCAAATCTGTATGAAGAATCTGCACTGAGAAGGCCCAAAGGTCAGGAGCAGAAGCTGGAAAGTCTGCACCAGTGGGATGAAGGATCTGTGCCAGCAGGCTGAAGGATCTGCACTGGAGTCAGGAAGCAACACTCAAGGTAAGGACCAAATTTCTCTGAAGGAACCATAGTCATCCTCAGCAATGGAAAGGACCTGAGCTCCTCCAGCAATGACAACAGCTGAGTTCCTGTCAGGAAAATCAGCATGACAAGCCTCTCCAGGAGAATCAACAGCACACCATTGTCCCCTCCAATTCTTTTTTAATGCTGTTGGTAACAGTCCTCAGGTGGGCCTTCCACACCCAGGACACAAGGAGGAAGTTAGGAGAGTATTTATTGGAAATAAGAAAAATAGTTCCTGGTTTCCAAGAAAAGACTCCAAAGGCGGAGTTTCCAAGGTGCTTTCTTTATTTTGGTTTTATTCAGGTAAGCATAGCATGGGAACTTGTTTTATGTAGATGACTATGTGAGTTTAGAAAAACCAATTTGGGTTTAGACTTCATAATTTAAAGTTATGAAAATCAGTTACTTAACTGGCTAAATTCAGAGGAAACCAAGTTCAAAAGAAACTAATTATTCTGTCCTTCCAAGTTTCTCTAAGTCTAGCAAGAAGGTAGGAGGAGCTGTCACCTAACTTAACATACTCTAAAAAGCTTTTTCAGTGGAAAGAAGATTCCTTATCTGCCCATTTTTCTCCTAATTTTTTTGTTTGTTTTTACATTGCTAAGTTTAACTAGCTGCATGGCTAGAATTAGCTCCTAATTTGGTGTATGTGCTGTTTTCTTTGCATTTACCTTAGGCCAGTCCTTCTGATACTATTCCTTCTCACTTTTGCAGACTTCTAAAGCACATTACCGTATTACAGTCTCTGTCATAACAATGTCATAAAGAAACAGGTTAAACTTTGTTTGATGCAGCGTTTTCCTTCCTTCATACTCACAATGTTTTAAAAATCTCATCATCACTGATCAGTATCTCTCTGATGTATTTCAACTTGCCTTCCCTTGAGCATGGCTATAGAGTCTCTTCAAATCCTAGCCTTCGCCTTCCTCTCCTATCATTTTTTCAAATTGTAGATGTAACAGAATTTTAAGACAAAACTCTCACCTCAAAGGATCTCAACTAGACCAGGCTTAGATCACCATCCCAAAACACCAATCAAGGAGACTAGCAGTAGTGAAGAGTATGAAAGTGAGCTTTAATCAACTTAGCTACACTGGGAGGCCAGGCAGAGGTGCAAGATACATTTTCAGGGCTGATAGAAGCTTTGGGGTCTTGCACAAAGGGTAACAAAGGCAAGGGTTATGGCTCTGCAAAGCTGGAGGGTTTGCATAGCTGGCAGAATAGGTAATCCTAGTCAAGCCAGGTCTGGTTGCTCATTATTCTCAGGACTGGTTCTGCACTATGGTTCTGATGAAGTTCTTCTGGCTTGAGGGGCAATCTAGCTCCCATGAAATTATCATTTCTGCTAAAGAGGGTGTCCTTAATATAAGGTAGTATGTTAGGCTGTATTTTTCCTGAAATCTAAAATGATTGCAGGTTTAGGGCTGGACATTTGTAGATGCTGCTTTAGAGGATCTGCTACAACATACTGTAAAAACTAGCAATTGAATCTTCCAAATCTTGTCTCAATCTTGAAAGGGGTTGAGATAGGTCAGGTAAAATTAGAACTAATTACCTCCATATTACCACTCATTAGACACTCCTTAAATTATTAACTTGCCTATTTGAAGAGTTGAGCAGGAATCTGACTAAAACTTTTAAGGCAAAAAGGAAAACAGGTAAGGGAAAATACAGGTGCAAAGCTTTCTCCTGCTTTTAGTTACCCACTGGGCAGCTGCAGGCCAAGCCTTGAAGCTCCTGTGTTTACAATGCTAGGCAGAATGTTAGTCATTAACAAGCTAGAGACAGGATTCTTGGGGATAACTTAAAAAGCAAAGATGTGAGTTTTCTTCACTTTCTTAATTTTTAGATGCAGATATGATCCCCCACAAACTTTTGTTCTCAAAATTTAGCTCAAGAGAATGCAACAGCTCTACCTATGGTGATAAGGTCCAGTGTCCAAATAAAGTCCAGACTATTAGTGAGAGTTTGGAAAAATGTCGAGGCCCCAAAACCAACTAAGTATAGATATCCATCTAAGAAGTAAACAGGAACCTTCTCTCTGAAGTAGGTAAAAACAGCTTATTTCATTGTACAAGAACAATAACATTGTTAGGGTTCACTATAGGGATAGGGAAACAGGCAGAATCTTGGGCCTTTACCTACTACCCACTGAAAACATTATATATTTGTGTTTTTTTTCCTGGGACAACCAAGGACTTAAAAGCCATTTTTGCTACAAACCTTAATTCTTCACTTGGATCTACGGGTGCTCAAAAAGTTACTAAAAGCAAACCAAAGTTTCGCTTTCATATTTGAAATTTTGTTGTGAAATTTGGGTCAAATCTCTTCTCAGCTCTACAAACAAATATTTTAATCATTTAGGAAGTGTCTGTCTAAAAATCAGCAAAATAAGGTTGACTAGTCCTGAATTTATGTAATCTCATTCTCTTCAAGACCGAAGACAACAGCAGGGGCAATTTCCAATAATAATTTCAATTAATTTCAATAATAATTACTAAAATCAAGGAACCAAGCAAGCTGTTACAATATTCCATCATGAAAAATGCCTCCCAATGGGTTTGTTTTCCATACCCCTTATTGCCCAAATTGTAGATTGAATTGAGTGTGCCCCAGAATTCATGTGTTGAAGCCCTGTACCTCAAAACCTTTGAATGTGGTCTTATCTGGATCATTTAGAAACAGATATGTTAAAATCATGTCTGAGCCTCTTATTTTATATGCTGGCTGCCCTTATCACAAGGGGAAATTTAACCATAAAGATACACACAGGGAGATACCAAGGGAAGGTAAGGACAATAACTGAAATGATGCATCTACAAACCAAGAATTTTCAAAGATGGCCAGCAAACCTCTAGAGAGGCATAATACTGATCTTCCCAAGCACCCTGAGAAGCAACCAAATCTACTTGTGTTGCAGCATTCTCAAGAAATTAACCCACGGCACACTTGAGTTCCAGAAACAAGTAAGATTTATTTCAAACTGCAGTGGTCAGTCAGCTTTTGCCATTGAAACTCCTGGCTACCGGCTGCTGGTTGGCCTAGATTCTTTTGTTTCCTTCTGTTTTGAATCCCTGTAAGTGTGCAGGAGGTCAGGGGGTTTCCATGGATACCACCTTCTGCAGCACTATCATTGCCTCGGAATGTTACAAGACTCTTTTACACATCTGGTTAATTGACAGTGAGTGTAGACACCTGGCAGTTTGGTGCCTTGAGATAAACCAAACCCATTTTGTTTCCCTCTCTGTAGTTTTTGTAGCCAATTAAGGGAAAGGAAGCAGCTTTTTGGGAATTCGGCCAAAGCTCACTTGCTGTTTGTGGTCCGTTAACTGGGCATCTAAAGTATAATCAATAGGCCATAAAATAAGTGAAGTTTTCAAGTCTAGGGTTTGGAGAGTTTCAAAAGGAGGAAAAAGAAAAGGCAGAGAAAAAAAAGCAAACAGTGGGGGTTACGAACACCCTCACACTTGTACCTTGATCTCACACTTCCAGCCTCCAGAGCTGTCCAATAATACATTTGTATTGTTTATGCTGCTCAGTTGGAAAAACTTTGACAGGAAAGTTCAAAGAAAACATACACAGGTCACATTCTAACTCACTATAGGATGCGCCTTTTTCTCTATTCCATCACCCACTTGTAACTTTTTAATTCTTTAAACTCAAAACAGATGTCCTGTTCCTCCATGATGCTTCCTTTGATCTCCTCAGTGAAATCAATTGCCCTCTACTTTTCACTCTCATGAAACTTTGCTTTCCTATTGGTTCTGAATCATTTGGAAATTGTCTTATTCTGCTTTGTATTCACAGCACTTAAGAAAACAATGGTCACCCTCAGTGTGATGCCTGATAAACGCACACCTGAGTGGTCACTGAATCCCTGACTGTCTACTCCTGAATTTTGATGTGTCACAAGGCAGTGGACTGGTGGTCCTTCTGGCTCTCTGAGATGGCAAAAATAGCTTTCAATGGAATGAGTTCATGTAGAGTAAAGTAGTCATTAGCATCTCTTGACAACCCTTTGCTGGAGGCTTAGAGATCAGCATATTATGAACATGTTATGATGTCTTAATGTAGATGCCATTAGATTAAATCACCCTGGATTCCAGCATCCAGTTGTAATTTCATGTTGATGCCTGAGGGATTAGGACTGGATATTGCAGGGCGAATGCATCATTGTTTTAATTGGACTATTCAGTGCTCTTGATACCTGAAATGGTTCTAATGTGAGATGTAGAAATTTTTAATTAGCATCTTGACTGTGGACTTATTTCTCTCCCTCCACATCCAAAAAAATTCTTGGTTCAATAGTTATACTGAAAGGAAAATTAGGAAGTTACTTGTATGTAGTATTTGTGAGATAAGAGTAGTAAATATCACTGTATCAGAAATGGACTTCTGATTGTAATTCTTTCCTGGTATTTTACTCTGTATTCATGCCAATTTTATTTTGGGGACGTGTATTTTTCCAATTTATATAGAGGATTTACAGAAGAAAGAATCACACGTTTTGTTTTAGGAGGTCAAGTTTTATGCCCAGGGCAACTGTCTGCTCTGGTTAGTCCCAGACAGTTCTTTTCTGCAAAGCCCTGAATCCCAGTAAATGTGCTGCATGACTGTCCTTGACTGTGGGCCAGCCCTCTTGCAACCCAATTTTTGGATGTATGTCACTTGATGATGTAACAGTTTTAGTTTTTTCAAAAATTTTTTAGTACTTATATTGATCTAGACACTGGGAGGGGGAAGATAAGATATAGATCTTGCTTTCTGAATTCAAGTCATCTTGCATGAACAAGATACAAGCCCAAACCCTAATACACTGCAAGGCCGTCTTAAGAGAGTGCCACACACAGCTGAACTTAGAAGGAAGCAGCTCAATGAAGCATGAAGCTGCGTCTGAAATTGACCTTCACTGGTATGTAAACTTTTGAAAAATAAATATTTAATGAGAAGGAAATAGAGAAAAACATTGCTTAAATTTTTGAAATGTAACTTTTTAATTAATTAAGCTATGCGTGCTTTCAGAATTTCAAATAGTAATTGGCAATTATGGAAAATATTACTATGTTAAATATCAGGAAAATGATGGACGAGATGCCTTGTTTTACTATGTTGTGTGTGTGCGGTGTGCGTATTCTTCGTTTTAAAATACTAGTTGTAAAAGGCGCCTAACACAAAAGCACCATATTTAGGTGCATGGTTCATGAGCATTAATACATTAACATTGTTGTGTAAGCATCCTCACCATCCATTTCCAGGAGTTTTTCACTTTGCAAAACCGATTCCGTTTGCTTATTAAACTGTTAATTCCACCAGAGCTTGAAGAATTATATCTCTGTTCATTCTAAATTATCTTGTCTCTGATATTATAACAACAAAAAAGAGAATAACATATTTATCAATACTATAATTGATAGGTGATTAACAATATAGTGTGTGCCAGTGTTGGAGGTGTTATCTAGGGAGCATTCTTCACTCTCTGTCTTGCAGTATTGGGGCTGAGATCCTACAGACTGGGGTCCCTCTGCTGCCTTCTGGCTGTGAGACTCTGCCACTAGGGGCGCTAGAGGGCCGATAGGGCTTGAAGTGGGGGAAGGACGATGGCCTTTTCTTGACTTCATTTGTCCCTCTGGTCTCCTTTTTCATCGCAGCACTACTGTTCATGCTGAGTAGAAATTGAATTCAGTTGTCATTTCCCCCATTACTCTTAGACTGGTGCTTTGGTTCTTTCTCACGAATATGACCCAAGTGAGCTGGCGGCGTTCTCAGCGGTCAGGGCCAGAGTCCTACACAGCTAGCTGCTCATCGGGATTATAGACCCCCACAGTAGCGGGCTGTTGTCTCCTTCTCAAAAGTTACAAAGGAACCTGCTTCGTTTCTTATTATTGGGGCGAAATACCTGACATCCACAAGTGAAAGGAGGGAAGCTTGCTTTTGGCTCACAGGCTGTAGGGTTTTCAGTCCATAGCTGCTTCCAAGGCAGAGGGACTTGGCGGATAAAAAATGGCCCATGGTGTGGCGAGCAGGAGGCAGCAGGCTTCCTACTACGTTCTCCTTCTATTCCATCCAGGCTGCAGGCCAGGGTGGGCCTTTCATCTTCAGGAAATTCTTTCAGCCACACCCAAAAAGATGCTAAACCAATCAATAGACACCCAGTTAATCATACCTTCATGATCTAGTCACCCCCAAAAGCTGCTCCTAGGAGCATACAGGTTTTGGGGCGACATCTAAGCACAAACTGCAACAGAGCCATGCCAAATATCTGAATACTGATCATTTCAGCCTCTTTCTTTCCCTCAGCCACCCTTAAGGCTCATAATCTCTTCATAGAATTCTCCATCCTTGATATCTTGGTGTTCTCTTTTTTGCAGTTTTAGTTATTAGGTTAACAGTCCTTTGTATTAAATTACCTTTGTTGAAATAACTGGCAAATTTCTATCTCCTAACATAGTCCCAGTAATACATTGTGTGTGATCTGATTATCCAATTCACATTTCCTTCTAGCTTTCATTTTCAATTTTCTAAATCCATTTACTTTTATTTTCAGGTAACATGTGGCGTTTACACAGCTCAGGGCACATGTCATATCATTTTAATTTGTTTCTCAGAAAAACTTCTCAGGATGGCTGTGACAGTTTCCCATGTAAGTTTCAAGTTAATTTTTAATACTTTTTCTTGAGCACTCAAGTCAGTATACGAAAACTAGCAGTTACTCTAGAATATTCTGATGCTAGATGATCTAATGTTGTTGAAGAGTTTCCTTCTGAGAATCATTAGATTGCTCAAGAGGTTGGGGGCCTGAAATGTCCCCTTAGGGTATTTTTTTACACAATAGTCACACAGAAGCTGGGGGTCTGCCTTGCACTTAATGACACTACAGTGGCTTATCATTGTCCCTTTACTATTATTATCATTTTTATTATTTTTATCCAGATATAAAGTTCTTTTAAAGTAGCCAGTGCACATGTAAAATAACAGTGTGCCCACTTCCTGGCATTAGAAAAGAATCCCAGTAAGAACTTTTTCCTGGATTGGACTCTGATAAGAAAAATGACAACACTGTACAGGATGCCATGGAGCAGTAAGGACACCCAGGGCACAGCTTCAGCACCATGTCACCAAGGAGGCGCAAGATAAACTGACAATAAGGCCAGTAAAAGGTTCATCAGGGTAACACGATCATGCAATGAAACTCTAAGCAGAACAACGATGTTTATTATCTAGTATTATAAGGAGTAGGCATTTTTGTTTGGTACATATTATTTCTGTATGCTTCAACTCATTATTCATTATCCCCATTTTACAGAAAGTAATGAGGTTCAAAGGAGACTCAATTTTGCATATTCAAATCCAGATCCATTGCAGTTGTCACGTACTGAGGCCTTCTGTCCACCTCTTATTTGTAAGCAGCACTTGTGGCATCAAATAAGTTGTCCTAAGACTGTTTTTCTGAGTAAAAAGAATGCAAATGTAGGCTTTTTGTAAAAATCACAAAAGTTATGAAGTTTACTTATAAACATGCATGCATATATAAATGCATAATATACATATACATCATGCAACAAGAAATACGTGTGTGGTTATGTATGTTTGTGCCTATATTTTTACCATGCCCCGAATTTGCATGTATTATCTTGGCTAGTACAGTTCATTCTCTCCTGAATTTTCTCATCTGTGAGATAGGAATAATATCAGCCTTATTGGATTGTTGTGACAATTAGCTGAATTATACTTCGTGAAGTTCTTGACACAGTCCCTGACACATTATCAATATTCACCAAATGCTTTTTCTTTCCATTTCATTCTAGACCATCAGGGCACAACACAAAATGGGATACTGTATGTGACTCTGTAGCATAAGCTGTAAAGACATATAAATTTAATCTTATTATAAAACTATTATTAGTATAGTAAAAAAATCACAAAGTTAATTATTTTAAGAACAATGAGATGCAACTTTCAATTATTCAGGATGAAGTGAAAAGGCTTTGAGTGGGTAATCCAGAACAAAAGACAGTTAATTTAAGCAAATTAGACTGCACTGTATTAATATACTGTTGCCTATTTTGACATTGATAACCATCAATTAGTAACAGTTGATTCCAGCGACCGATGGTACAGAACAGTGAGCTGAGGGGTTGAGCCTCCTCCACCTGAGGACTCTTCAGCCAGTGATGACTTCGGTTTCCTTAGGCTGAGGGCTTTGGAGTGTGGCACCTGGCTATGATAATTCCCTGCTGGCCTTCCTGCATTAGAATTTTTAGTAGTTCACCAGCTGGTAGCCAGTTCTCATAGAATGTTTCAGTGAAATACGATGTGCCACTCTGTTTGCTCTCTCTTCTGTGCCTAGAATCCTAAGAGACTACTTTTCCCATGTTCCCTTGCAAGTAGAATCCAGGTCGATTAGGCCAATGAAGGCACCGGGGAAGAGGCTGGAAGGTAAAGAGAAGAGATAATGAGGATATTTCTTCCTATTTTTCTCTGCCTTGGGAGATATCTCCAGATTAGATAACACCTACATCTTCCTTGTGACTCTAATTCCTGCCAGCAGTACCTTCTGTTTGTAAGCTTTTTGTCATGGTGACAAAGCACCCAAGCAAAACAACCTAAGGGAGAAAGGTTTATGTTGCCTCATGCTTTCAGAAGTTTCTTTCCGTTGTCAGCTGGTACCATTGCTGTGAGCCTGGGGTGAAGCAGAACGTCGTGGCTGAAGGGTGTGGAGGAGGAAAGCTGCTCCCTGCAGCTTGAGACACCCAACGGGTCAGCATCTGCTTGGGTTGACTGGGGAGGGCGTGCCACTTCCTCCAAGGAGCCAGAACATCTTGAAGAAGGGAAATTTTTGCCAACTTGGGCAGAGATGAACCTTACAGGGAAAACAAAGATGCTTTCTAGGGGACAATCAGGTGAAAGTTAACTATCAGCCTAACTGTCACTGTGATCCCTTTGCTTGCCTTGCTACTAAGACAAACATCTGCCCTCAGAAGAACACTGTGCCTCTGTTATTCCTCAATAAATCTGAGAGTTTGACTCAGTTCAGGGCTGTATTTTGTGGGGTCCTTGACCCTCCTCAAAGATATTCTCTGTCTCTCATGGTTTTCATTTATTTCTATAAGAGTTTGCTGGCAAAAACTCAGCAACCAAGAGGCAGAGAGAACTGGAGAGCCAGACAGGAAGTGTCGAGGGCCAAGTAAAGTCCCCAAAGTCACATGTCCTCAACTCCCTCCTTTCAACAAGGTGCCACTTCCTCAGTTTCCATTATTTCCAATAAGGCCATCAAATTATGATCTCCACTACAGATTAATCGGCCAATAAAGTAAGAAACCTCAAGATCTTCACAAGCCCTGCCTGTGAGCACGTGAAAGTTTGGAGCAATATTTTAGATCTACACCACAACATACCTCAACTCCTGCCAGGTACTGCATGCTCCCACAGATCTGTTTCAGGAAGGTAACCTGCTCCTGCACTCTGGAGATGTTACCTGGACCTATTGCCATTCCAGTCCTAGGGGGCATATTGGCATCCGGATGGTGCTATTTCAAGTTTTATTAATTTCTTAATTGCTTTCTCCATTCTCCATTACTTTTGTAATGCTATTTTTTTTTCATTCAATTTCATTTCTTGAAGGACATGGGGAAGATTTTGATTTTTGACTGGACCCTGTGAAATACACATGAGGAGATTACATGTAGGTTCTTTTGATTGGCAGGAAGAGGCTCAGTCAGGGTCGGCATCCTCAGCCAGCCCCACTACCCCTTCTCTGCCTCACCATAGTGGCCCATTCTCATCCTAGCTGCAGGACGCCTCGTGTGCCTTCCCACTGGGTGGATGCTAACCCGATGTGTGCTTTCACTTTTAAAAATCATGAACAGGTGGCTACGCCACAAGAGCAGCAAAAGGCTGAATATTAACAAGAGAACTTAGTGAAGTAATCAAATTAAATTTCCAACAAAATGAGTCTACAGAGTATTAATGAGACACAGAATCATCACTGCCCTGCTTTGAGGACCAGTGAGGAATATGACTGGTTAAACTAACTGCTGGCCAACTGACTATTTTTGTATTTTTGCTGAAACTAACCGATGTTTTTCAGAGTTTTTTTTTTTTCTTGTTTGTTTTAGTCTCTGTCTTCTGGCTTTTTAAAACAACATCAATGTTTTGTTAATTCTCTGTGTGATTTTTATCTTTATTACAGATACTCTTTAGGTGCACTTTTCAATGTGCCAACGGTCCACCGTGTGCCCACAGACCTTCTTCCTCATTTCAAACCCAAAATGAAGGATCTTAGGGCAGGAGCAGAAGCCACTGCAGCAGCAATGCCAGTGTCTCTGCAGGGCATGGGAAAACCATATCACTGATGTTACCTTATTTAATCTACAGTCCTAGGAAGCTGATAACATTCATATTTTTATTTTAATCTGAGTCTCCAAGTGGTTAAGTAATTAATCAAAATCTTATACTCTGTAAATGGAAGAGTTAGGAACCCAACTTTACCAACAGTCCAAATTTTTCTGACCCCAATAAAATATGTTCTTCATTTCTACCAGAAAAAAAGAATGATAGCAATGCAGAGAAAAGGGAGTTTTAGTGGATAAAAGATAGCATCCAGGTAAAATGAATGTCTGCTTTCCTTTCACTGTCTCTGACTGCGAGCTTCCCCTGATTTTAAGTTTCCAAATGACCCAATAGTTATGGAACCACTTAGCACCTGAAATCAGATACCCAACATTCATCCTTATACATAATTTCTTCCTCTGATGAAGAAAAGTTTGCAAAATGAAATACTTTGGAGTATAAGGCAGTTCTTCATGACCTGTATCCAATTCCACATCTCTCTGTGGCTTAGGTGACCGTATTTCCGGCTCGCTCCTGTCGTCCTTTTCAGAAGTAGTCCGCCAGACGGTGGGGAGCTGCTGCGGACCCACGCTGTTCAGCTATTCTCGGAATCCATTACTGAAGAGAAACGCTTTCCTCCCTCCTGTTCAAGGTTTGCCTGCCAGTTGTAAAGAGGAGCCGGTGGAGGGCTACAAATGACTTCAAGTACTTGTTTCTGGGTGAACAGAGTTCAGGAAATGCTAATGGTACCTTCCCTAATACACTTTGTGAGACAGCATGAATAAAAGTCTAAATTTTATCCTCAAGGTGCTCTAGTCAAGCTTACCAAAATGTAAATCCAAAGGACACCTTTCCTGGTACCTGCATAGCTATTTCCTAGTGCCTGATTTCAAGCTTTCCCCAAAAGACATTTTTTCCAAAGCTAAAAGAATTCTCTTAATTGATTTGTCTTTCAGCTTTTCTTCCTAATTATTTCTGTAACATTCCAAAATGCAAATGTAATGATTAACCTGTTCTCTAGTGTTATAGTTATTGTTCATCAATAGAATGAGATTCAAAAAATAAGTAAAATATTTTTAAGAACAGTCAGTTCTCCTTGAAATATATTTTTCTCCATTTCAACTTTAAATAGCTGAATATGTATTTTTAGAATCTGGTAAAACTTCATTTTCCCTCTTTAAGCCTCCAATTTGTAGGATTCAGGGTATAGGATCATCTCTGAGAGGTATGGACAAAAATTCCCCTAGAAAACTAAGTTGGAGCCATAAATCAACTAGTCCGGGGAGAAGAAAAGAAAGTCAATGAGATTTATCCTCCCCTTTTCACTTACGCTTCTTTTATTTTCTCCTCCATCTTGTTCCTTTTCCATATTTGTTTCCCTCTTTTTCCCATAATTTTAAATATAATTTCAGAATATAATGGAAGACTGGGTAAATCAATAATAATACCCCGCTTTGAGACAGAGTCTCAGTATGACATTCAGGCTTGGCTTGAACCCACTGTGTAGCCCAGGCTGGCCTTGGACTCTCACAGTGACCCTCCTGCTTTAGCCTCCCAAGTGCTGGGATTATAAGCATGCACCACCATGCCTGGCAAGAGTAGTCTCTTGTTGAGACCAATAAAACAAAACAAAACGAAACAAAAAAAAAACTTTAATCATCAAAATCATCAATATAGGTCAAAATTTAAGAGTTCAGGCTACCACTTATATGCCCCACAGAAAACTGCAAAGCGTGAATGTAAAGCTAAATTTAATTCTCATGAGTCAATATCAAGCATCAAGTATTTCTCTGTGTTTGAAAATCTAGTGTCTTCTGAAGAATTGTATCTCCTTGAGAGAGCATTAACATATGTTTTACTGGAAAAACATGTTTTTATATTTAATTTGATTAGTAAATATATACTCCTTAGCCAAGAAAAATGCTCTTAAAAGCTGTCTTTCAAGAAGATAGTATCTACTTGCAGGGGTTAGTCACTTACTTTCAATATGGCAAAGGAGTTCTACCTACTAAAGGTTGTCACTCACTTCTTATATACTTTGCTCTTAGAAGGAGTTTCAATCTTGGTTCTGTGTCCCTTATCTGGATTCGCTGATCTGGGATCTTTCACCGACAGAATAGATAGACTAAGAGAAGCTTGCTGTAATAGTCATACTGTGTCCATAATAAACCTACGAGAATTAGGACTGATTTGGATAGGGGTGCAAAATCATGTGGTAAGCACGTCTGGACTTCGAGCACACATCTCCTCTTTCACAGCTTACAAAGCCAGGGAGCCCTTCTTTAGGTTTATCTTGTCTAGTTTTAATTTTTCTAGGAAATAGCCTGTTCCTCCCATCCATCCAAGGGCATACCTTATTGTTCTTCTAAGGAAATTATGAAGTGAATTTTGTCCACAGTTTAAAAATAGTTAGTTGATCCTTATAACC
>RJWM01001602.1:0-150488 GCA_004363535.1 Dasyprocta punctata | reverse complement strand
GCCGGCTTCCACGTAGCACTCCGGCGTTGCCGGAGGAGAAAGCGTCCGGGTTGCTCTGGCAGGTGCCGTAGGCCCCACCCCTTCCGGCCGGCGCTCGGCGCCACTTCCGGCCCTCTCGAGCCTTTTCCGCTGCTCTCTGCCGGTCGTCTCTGTGCTCCCGGGTCGTTCCCTGCCCGCGACCCGGCCTCCTGGCACCCCTTCCCGGGCTCCCGCGGCTCGTTCCCGCCCCTCAGCCCCCTGAGGCTCCTGGCGCCTCCGCTTCGCGGACTCCCCGAGCCGAGGCCTTCCCGGCGGGTGAAGCGGCTCAGACCTGAGCGCGCGTCCCTGCGGAGCTCCGCGAGGCCGCCGCGGTCTCGGGATGCCGCGGCCGGGGTCCGCGCCGCGCTGGGCGGCCGCCGCGGGCTGTTGGGGCCGCAGGCTGCTCGCACTCCTGCTGCTGTTGCTGGCGCCCGGGCCTGGCGACGCCTCCGAAATCACCTTCGAGCTGCCCGACAACGCCAAGCAGTGCTTCTACGAGGACATCGCTCAGGGCACCAAGTGCACGCTCGAGTTCCAGGTACCGCTGGCCGCGGCCCAGAGTTGGGATTGTGCCCTCCCGGGACCTCCCTCTGGTGTTGCTTCATTCTTAGGGTCATTTGAGAATCACCACATGTAGTTAGTGCAGGGCATCCGCCTTACCTTTCCTAAACCTTGAGCAAGAGACATGTAAGATCAGTTGTTAAGATGTATAGATTACGGAAATCCTTCCACTAGTTGTAACGTTTTTGTTAATCCTTTTGTGTTTTTTATTTGTTGTAAGGCCTCCTGAGCTTTCTTCCGTGAAAGATTCCCTTAAAAAAAAGATAAAGAGGTTATTCCTGTTGTAGAATGCCCAGTGCCAATCCTCCTATTCTGTAACACACTTCCACTTTAATTGGATCTGCGGTGCTGCCAGTATCTAACTCCATTGCTTTTCGATTTTTCCAGTGGTAGTAGAACTCTTGGTTAATGCAGTTCCTGTCGTCGGAAATAACTCCATTAGAGGATGAATGACCGTCTGCCAAAGGTGTTATAGAAGGGTTATATAAAAAAGGAGCTTCATTAAACAGAATGCCATTTCTTAAGTTGGTTAGAACGGTATTTACTCTTTTTTATTTTTGTTGACAGGCTTATTTAGCAATTGAGCAGTCGCTCAACGCTGGGTCCTGGTGATCCAGAAGTGATCAAACAGATAAGGTCACTGCTGGAGCTCTTGATTCCCCTCCATGATGCCCATTTTAATTATTACGTGTTCATTCATCAAAACTATTTTAATAGCAATAAATAGGGAATATGTGGCCTGGTCTTTGGGATCCATGAAGGTTTCTTTTAGAAACTCATTTTAGGCTGAACTTCAAAGGATGAGTTGTAAATACTTTGCAAATACTTCGTTGGTAAAGAAGATAGGGAATACCCTATGGGTGGAGTGAACACTAAGAATTTGAGGACCATAGAGAGGTTGGATATGGTTGAAAATAGGAACCCGAGAAAGAGAGGTCAGCAGGGACCAGTCTGTCAGATTCTTGCTGGCCATGTTGAGGATTTTAGTTTTTCCTTTGAGTATGGGACACCATCAGGGGTTTTTAAGTAGTGCAGTGACATGACCAGAATTAGTCTTGGTGGCTTCATGGATTGGAATGTATGAAGGTAGAAAAGGTGGGTAAGGTGTTTCATGATACACGTGCCAGAAATAGTGGTTTAGAGTGTGGCCATAGAAGTGGGGAAGGAGAAAAATTAAAGTTTGGAGAGAATGTAGTAAATTAAAGTCAACAGGATTTGGTAATAGTTTGGTTATAGTAGATAAGGAAGAAGAGATTAAGGATGACCCTTACGCTTGTTAAATTCATGGATTAGGACCAGGGGACAGAAAAGAAGATAAGAATATGAAGTGTAAGCCAGAATTTCCTTTGTTTTAATTTAATAAACATTTCTTGAATCTTACATGTGCAGATACTGTGCTGGGTGTCAAGGATACTACAATATCTGAAAAAAAAAATAGGCTGTGCTATGTGTATATAGTATGCCAAGTGTTTCAGCTGTGTTAGTTAATTGTCAGGAAAACTTGATAAGCAGTGGGTATGACCTTCCTTTTTTACTGACGAGACAGGTGAGATAGGTTAACACCTAACATCTGCAAATTTACAAGTAACACAGTCAGTATACTGTTGCAAGGTAAGATAAGACTTTCCCTTCAGGGAGTTTTCATAGACAAATTCATAATGTTAAATATAGCAATAAAAATACAAACAAAATAGAATGTTGGCAGAGGACAAAGGGATCTTGAGGAGAAATCTAGCTGAGAGACTGGTGAGCAGTCTGAAAGGATAAATAGGAATTGCTCTACAGTATAACCAAGTGGGGAGGAAAGGGCAGACAGGTAGGTGTGTTGGTGAGAATTCCAGCAGACCTTAAATTAGCCTGAGCCCTTCTACTATAGTTTGTGCATGGTGCTGAAATATATTGAGTCGTACTAGTTTGTGACCATGGTTCTGAGAATTTGGGGGGAGGTTTGTACCAATTTGTCAACCTATTTTTTTCTCATAACAGTAAGATTGATGATTTGTACCTGATTTGGTTAAGTGCTCCCCCCTCCTACACCACCCCACTGCCACCAAGGGCTCTGCTTTTGAGACAGTATATAGCTGGAATGCACCTGGGTGACTGGAAAAATATTTAAAAGCCCGGTCAGCAGGGACCAGTCTGTCAGCAGGATTCCAAAATATTCTTTGCACACTTGTATAAGAGGGGTCACAGGTCTGGCCATAGACCTCACAGAGAGAGGAGAAAGGAGCCCAACCGTAACATTTCTAGACCTCTTGTGAAATAGTCTTTGGTGGTGATATTTTAAATTATATTCTTTTCCTATAATAAACTAGATTAGTGAGCACTGTCTTTTGGGACCCTGTGATTTTCTGTAGCAAAACAAACACTATTGAACTGCCACTGTCAGTGCAGATAATAGAGTGAAAATTTGTCCAGAGAATTTCTGGTAGTCTGCTATTTAGGAACATAGAACAAGCAAGATATGAATTTTCATTGTCAAAAAGTTTTAAATGAGTGCTCGGTGAGAGTCGTGAAGATAAGATGCTCTCCCGCTCCATTCCACACACAGTTGGCGTGTTGTGGGAGCGCTTCTGGAGGGTAGTACTGTAGAGCCCATGGTACAATGCACAGCACAGCATCCTCCCTGCTACACTTAATTATCCAGCTCAAAATGGGAGTGGTGCCAGGATTGGGAAATCCTGGGCTAGAGAGAGAGCAGGTTAAATCGTGGAAGACCTTTTAGGAAATTGTGACAGTAATGTACTGTGGATTAGTTGTGGAAGGAATGGAATGAACTTGAGAGAGATAGTAAGATGACAAAGTTTTTGTAATCATTTGGATAGGTATGGACACTAAATTTGGGATGATCCTAAGTTTTAGTTATAGGAGAACTGACAATTTAAAAGAATATTAACTCGTATAAGAGTACTTGTTTTAAATAGTTTGAAGGTGAGGCAAGAGGATTGCAACTTAGTGAAACACTTTCTCAAAAAGAAAAAACAGACTGAGGATATAGCTCAGTGCAAAAGCTATGGGTTCAATTCCCAATATCACCAAAAAATTAAAAAGTTTGACAGAAGAAAGGTGGGATGATGAGTCCACATCATTTTGAATGTATGTATTTGATAATTCAAAATACAGTGGTCAAATATGAATAACTGGGTATATCAAAGCATTTTTCTACTGGAAAAATGATTTTTTTTGGGGGGAAGGGTAAATACCCAATTTGATAAGAACTCTTTTTTAACATCAAAATATTTTTTATATTAGTGTATGTTTTTATAGTTTCTTAAGTACATAGTTAAATTTCATTTAATTTTCAAAATGATCATGTAACAGTTCAGTTAATCATCATGTTTTGTAAGTGATAAAAGCTCACATGAGTAACAGATCTTTCTTTGAAGTCCAGAGTTTGATGTCTGTTTTATTGATGGAGAATGTCAATATTATGTGAACCAAGAGAACTGAAGCTCTAAAATAACAAAGCTGCATCATTTAGTCTCACGGTAGCTTGTTTTTAAATCAAGTGATAGAATAGTCCTGTATTAACTAGCACAGTTGTCTAAAATAAACAAAATTCCCTCTCCGTAAGGAAACTTGTCTAGTTTTTATAAAGCTTTGGTTGAACTGAAATCTGCTTCCCAAATTTCATCTGTTGGTGAAAATTTCTTACAAATGTAAAATTGCACATGATAGTGAAAGTCATTTGCCAATAACCTTGTTGCCATTTTAACAGGAAACTGGTTGATTTCTCTTACTTAGTAGTTACAGAGATCTCTTTTTTTTTTTTTCCTTAATCTCTTTTAGGTGATTACTGGTGGTCACTATGATGTAGATTGTCGATTAGAAGATCCTGATGGTAAAGTGTTATACAAAGAGATGAAGAAACAGTATGATAGTTTTACCTTCACAGCGTCCAAAAATGGGACATACAAATTTTGTTTCAGCAATGAATTTTCTACTTTCACACATAAAACTGTATATTTTGATTTTCAAGTTGGAGAAGACCCACCTTTGTTTCCTAGTGAAAACCGAGTCAGTGCTCTTACCCAGGTAAATAAGTTGGCAAAGTAATATAATATAATAACATAATATAGTATTATACATTAACTCATTGATAAATACATGTTTTAAAGATTGTGTTAAAAGTCCAAATTCCATCCTAATTTCTCAATAAATTAGACATTTCACAGAGAACTTAAGACTTTTATAGTAAAAAGCAACGTTAAAAGATTTAATGCACTTTTAGGTGTGAAGAAAGCATTCAAATAAGAGGAAGGTCACTATTAGTTTTCTGTTGTCGTGACAAAAAATACCTGTAATAATTTAAAAGGAGAAAGGGTTTATTTCATGGTTAGCTGCCTTTATTATGTTTGGGCCTGTGGCAGGGTAGCAACATCATTAGAAGGAGTAGCAAAGCAGCTTACCTCATGCCAGCCAGGAAGTAGGAGAGGGGAGGGTGCTGCACCCGGGTATCCCTTCAAGGGCATGCCTCCACTGACCAAGCCTTAAGCCTTGTATGTGGGCCTTTGAGGGACATTTAAGAGTGAAATGAGAACAGTCACTAAGATAGAAGTAAAGGAAAGTTAGGAAGGCTAAGCACTACTCTAGTGTTCTAAAACATTTTCTATAACCTGTAGAGGAATGTTGTTATCATACCTTAGGTTAATATAATCGGGAGCTAAATGATGCCCATATAATATATAAATATACCACACAGCAATCTTTATACTATAGTGTTATTCAGCTGTTGTTACAATAACTTTTGCTGTAACTTAGGTAAAATATTGAAGATTAATGATAAGTCGTCCAACAAAAATAGTTATGTCAGCTAAATTGGGTTTTATATTGAAGAAAGGTTAATAAGTGAAAAAGCGAAAGAAACTTTAAAGTCAGTAAACAGATACTGCACAGGTGCCAAGAAGGGCTGTTTTATTTCCAGTTGAAGTATAATACGAGCTTAGGTTGTATCTGAAAGATAGTTTTAAAAGCATCAAAGGAACTTATTTTATTGTTATACACCTGTAACCCAAGCTACTCAGGAGGCTGAGGCAGAAGGATTGCAGTTTTTTGTTTTTTGGGGGTTTTTTTTGGTACTGGATCAAACTCATGACCTCGCACTTGCAAGGCAGGCACTTGTACCACTGAGCTAAATCCCCAGCCCCAGGATTACAATTTTTGGGTCAGCCTGCATGATTTAGCAATACCTTGTCTCAAAATTAAAAGAAAAAAACAGCTTAGCACAGGGCTTTGGGTTCAATCACTGGTATCAATACGACTCCTCCCCGCCAAAAAGGAATTACTTACCATTTACTTGTTAAAACCTTAAACTGATATTTTAAGTGTTTCCAGCTTCCGTTTGGTTTCTCTGCTAACCATTTAGGTGATAGAGGCAGTTTTAAGAATGTGTAACAGCCTTAATTCAGACTTAGTGTAATAAGTTCAGAAGTGTTCTCTTTAGGATCCTGCATGAAAGGCACTTCTCTTTGTAAATGACTTTTTTCCTGAGGCTGTTATTTATAACTTAACCTGTCTCTACTGTAGTGAATTTTAACTTGTGTAAGAAAGTAGCTTACTCTGAAAACCTAAGTGAGCAAAATGATTGGCAGTGAAGCAGTCAGTACCATGTAGCCTACTTTTCATATGTGACATTTTTATTTTCCTAGTGTCAGTTTTCTGCTTTCAGAAAGCTAGTAAGATTCGCATATAGTAGAAATAGTTACAAAGCAGTTACCCATATTTTAAAATGGAAAGAATTAACAGCTAATAAATGGAGAATAAATGAATGAGTTTTACTATCACTAGTTTTTACCCATTACAAAAAAATGGCTCTAGAATAGGAATGATTGATGAAAAGCTGATGGAAAACTTTATAATGGATGAATCAAACTGGTGTCCTCTAAGTCTAATCATTCATTCGTGAATGGACATTATGTGCCTTGTCATGATATGTCATAAGAAGTACACAGCCCTGGTCTGAGGCTTCCCACCCAGAGCATTCTAGCTGAATCCCATCAGGCTTCTAGCTCTGCCTGACAGTTTATCAAACCTAGAACAGAGAACAGCATGGGAATACAGGCAGCAAAGCCCAGGAAAGGGGGAACTGTCACAGAATAGAGGACTTGGTTTTTTAAACAAATAGATGGCAAGGTAAAGAAAAAAGAAGAAAGGAACTTAAAAGACTTTTAAAGATACACCGGCTGATTGGCTGTGTTGACCTTATTTGGATTCTGATTTGAAAATAACTTTGAGACATCAGGGAAAAACCGTAATCCTTGTATTTGATGACTTTATAGAACAATTTGTATTTGTTTTATATGTTATAAAAATTTTAGTTATATTTTTAAAATGTTACCTTTTAGAAATAAAGTATAAAAAGTATTTGCAGCTAACCTGGAAATATCTGTAATTTGCTTTAAAATACATAATTGGGAAAAATAGATGAAGACTATAGATAAAATAAAATTAACCATGTATTAACTATTGGCATGGACTTCACTGGTGTGTTCTCTGTTGTCTTCAATACATAAGAAAATTCTCATTTTAAAATTTAAAAGAATACCGCACACAGCCTCAAAACTTGCATGACTATATAACTAGACCTTTAAATTATTTGATTTTCTGTAACCCAGAAGTTCTTAACCCACATTCCTGGAAGGCTCCAAGAAGTTCTTTCTCACTCAATTTCTGTTGAATTCTTGCTGCTTTTATGTGTGAAGACCCTTGGGTCACATGTCGTTTTGAAAATACATGAGAAACAAATTCCAGAAGCATTTCTTTGACCCTTTAGAAATCATTTGTTTTAGCACGGTTTTGGCAATCTTTTATTCTTAGGTGTCTCAACAAAACAAAAACAAAAACATTTGTGTATTCCAATAGATAAATTGTTTGTTTACCTCATAATTGCTCACATTTAAAAAAACTTTTATAATTATTTCTTTCATACTATGTTAGAATCATGTTAAATGTTTATTTCCTAGTGTCTATACCTTAATTAAAACTAAGAGAAATTCAGATTTGCTTTTAAAATTGTTAATACATACATGGTTTGTGAAATATAATAGTAATACAGCAGTCAAAAAATATTAAACTCTTGGGCCAGGGATTTAGCTTAGCGGCCCAAGGGCCTACCTGGCAAGTATGAGGTCGTGAGTTCGATCCCTGGTACCAAAAAAAAAAAAAAAAAAAAAAAAACCATAAAAAAAAAACTAAAAACATTTTCAACTCTTGTGTAAAAATGTTAGAGACAGCTGGGCATGGTATTAAATACTTGTGACTCCAGTACTCTGGAGACTGAGGCAGGAGAATTGCTGTGATTTCGAGACCAGCCTGAACTGCACAGCAAAACCCTGTCTCAAAAAACTAAAAATTATTTGATTAAAAAATTAATATATTAGATAAAACCTTCCTTAAAGTTAATAGTGTAATAAATGTGTAAGAATAAGGTTCACACACTGATTGAATTATGAAACTGAAACTTGTATCCCATTGGAAACATATATTTGTTTAGTTACTACTGTGAGAAAGATTTATTTAGCAAATAGATAAAACAACAAGAAGTTCCCTTTCTGGTCCTTTATTTTCAGATTCAAAAATTAGCTAAAGATTTTGATAATGTTGTGTCCATATTTAAGATACTCCAAATAACTTTGACTAACTCAAGTCTGTTTGTATGCCATAGTTGGTTGAGTTTTGAGATATTTGGGCTTTGACTTGAATTTGTCTGTCTTTCTCTTTCTCCTGATGTTTCTTTAAAGACCCTGTGCATAAAATTCTGTAGCTGCCAGTGTTACCTGATGTTTTTGCCTTGTTAGCTTAGAGTTCTGTCTTCCAGTTCACTGAGGCCATGCCTGTGACATCTCAGTTTGGGGAGGACAGCTGCCGCATGGCATGTCTAGTCTTCCCATTCCTCTGGGGAAATGAGTAGAAGAGTTACATTGCCGGAACAACTGGCATAAATGAATAAACGCATGAGTGCTCATTTATTGGAATGTTAATCCAAGGGGGAATTGAGATCAGACTGAAAGACAGGATAAAGATCAGGGTGTGTAGAAAGTATTAAACATACTAACGGAAGGTATTTTCTCCTCAGATGGAATCTGCCTGTGTTTCCATTCATGAAGCTCTGAAGTCTGTCATTGACTATCAGACTCATTTCCGATTGAGAGAAGCACAAGGCCGAAGCCGAGCAGAGGATCTAAATACAAGAGTGGCCTATTGGTCAGTAGGAGAAGCCCTCATCCTTCTGGTGGTTAGCATAGGGCAAGTATTTCTTCTGAAAAGCTTTTTCTCAGATAAGAGAACCACCACAACTCGTGTTGGATCGTAACTACGTCATGAGAAGTGATGCACCATTACCACTGTAATATTGTTGTCCTCTAATTTTAGGTACTGGAGAACTTAATATTGGCAACATTTTAAAACCTTGCTCTTATACTTGTTGGGAGAGATGTATAAATCGTATTCCCAGACTATGGAAAGGACACCTTTATTTATTTGTAAGGGTGGAAAAACTTTGGAACTTACTTTGGGCTGTTCATGTTAAATATTCAATACCAATGATTTGCTTTTTTTCTCGGTTGTTTATATCTACTCTTCACACACTAAGCTTTGGTATCTTGATTCCTTTTAATCATTTAAAAGTATTTTTCTTGTAGTTGATATTTTGAAAACCTTAGATTTAATGTCCACATGTGTTATGGAGGAAGAAAACTGCCTTTTATTTGTGTATAGTGAATAAAGTTATGTTTTTAAGGAAACCAAATGTGATTAACTGTAGCCCAAGCCCTATTCTGCACTGCTTAATTACGTGGGTTGGGGAGGCTTCTATAGAAATGAAGTTACTGTTGATACAATTTTTAGTTGCTAGATTGACGTATAATTTATATCTTGCTTGCTTGAAAGATGTTAGATTTTTGGTTTGGTGGTGTTTATTATATGATTTATAACTATGTTGTTTTTCTACAAAGGCTACCACATAGAAAATGGTGTGTATCCATGCTAGTTGATACAGACCTTAAAAATCAGACTACTATAATAGGTAAAATAATTAATCATTGGAGGGAAGTTAATTAAATGGGAAAAATTTTTAGTTATCTGCACTCATTACATTTGTAGTGCTTTTACAAAGAAAAAAATGCTAAATGTCATTTCAGCATTTTAATTGGCTAGGTCTTGCTCTTAATGTGGCTTCCTGTCTTCAAGTCATTCTCAGTTTAAGTTGACAGCTCAAATATTACATCACATAAGTGCCGTACATTTTATCTTCATGGATGCAATGTGCTGAGAAGTTTGGGGTTGTTTTTTTTCATGTTTTTATTTTTGTTTTGCACATTTTGCTCCTACAGTGTCTATTTAGTAACTCTAAAGTGATTTAAAGATTTAGAATGCTGTGTGTGTTTACTGTTTGGTAATTTTTATTGATTGTACTTCACCTAATGAGTATTAGTACTTATTTGTACATTATAGGGTTTAGATTGTGTTTGTATCTTATAATTTGTAAAGATTGAGCTGATTGAAATAAGATTTTGTTCAAGTGTTTCAGAAAGAAATACAAGATGATGCAAAATTATATGAACATTTAAGACTTCTGTGGTTTAAAAAACGAAAATGCAACTGCTTTTCTGCCATCCTCCCTTTTTCACTCGAAGGTGATGACTACTGAACAAGACTGTCCTATGCCATGGACCTTGACTGGATAGCAGTTTAGGCCTCTTGACCATTACTAGGAGTTAACTTTCAAATCTAATGTCTTAAAGTGTGCACACACACACAAATGTGAGAGCAAAATGAATTCAAATTGCCATGCTGGCTATTTTGGGTGTCATAGTGTAGTAAGGAATGAACGTGTTTTCAACCATTTAAGATTCTTGAAGACCCAATAGCTACTCCTTCAACATTTATCAGTGGATTACGAAGTTTAAGACTTTGAAGTTTTATATATTTGAATTCTTGTATTTAAGTTTTCTTGGAGCTTTAGAAACATCCCTTCATACTTAGATTGGAAAGTTTCAAGCCCTAATGTTAATATATTCATAAGCATGGGTAAATGTAAAATGTCTTTTTCTGGTTGCCCATGGATTCTATTGTAGTCAGATTCTTACACCATAATTGAACAGTCAGGTATAGATCTTGTCACATTTGCATAGTTTGGGCACTCACTTAACCTGTGCCTCTTAAAACTTCGTAATACTGCATTAGACTATTACAACAAATAGTTTCTCATGAAAATATTAAGGTGCAATTTTTTTAAATCACCACCTGTTATTGAAAAGAGTTGTTGGATGTGGTGGATGTGCCTGTAATCCCAGCACTTGCAAAGCTGAGGCAGGAGGATTGCTGTGAGTTCAAGCCTGAATTATATAGCTACGTTGTTTTTAAAAAAAAACAAAGTGCAGGCTTTGTCTAGTCTCTTTGTAGCTCTAAATTTTGGTGGTTGTCTACTCAACGGAGTATGTATATATAATTTGGAAAGTATATATCTCCAGACATAAATGCCGAATAATGTTATTTCTTCCTCCTGCTATATAGCTCTTTTTTTTTTTTTTTTTTTAATCTTTTCGTAATCTGTGCAACAGTTTGAATTTCCCAAATATTTATGTTTGGACAGGTGACTCCCATTATGTATTTGAATATCATAGTGGTATATATTTTTAAAGTAGAGTAAATCATGGAAAGTGAGTTGATACACAAGTTTATACTATACTAGAATTTCAGCTGGATGAAGATAACATTTTAAGATGTTACTTTGCTGATAATTTAACTGTTCTTTTTTCTATAAAGAAACATGGCTTTTGGTTCACAGTTTTCATCCAACGCTTGATGAGAATCAGTTTTGAGATCATGGTAAACTGAGAAGCAGTTTTATTCTTTGAAAGATATCATTCACTCTACATACCGTCCATTTCTTTGATTTTGGTTTGTAAATGTGTAGCGTTTATAGTTAAATAGAACAAAGCAGACCTATGATTTGTTTTCAGAAATTAATATATAAATAATTTTAAAGGGGCTTTTCATTTACTTTTGAAAAGAAAACAGTTTCTGTAACAGACATTGGTTCCACAGGATTGCACTGATCAATTTCTTTTAGAATAAAAAATCTTTCAGTAAACTGACTTCCCTTGTTTCTATCAGGATTTAAATCTTTCTGAAAACTCCTTATAAATACACAGCATAAAGAACGTTTTATTACAAGAGTGATAAAATACTGTAAGATATCTGAGGATCTGACCAAGAAGGAGAAGCGTCACTGCCTCGTTGTTTATCTTCTGTTTGCATTCCTTATTGAAAGGTTATTTGGGTGCTGATGGGTGTGGGGGCACACATCTGTAATCCCAGCACTTGGGAGCTGAGGCAGGATTGCTGTGTGTTCAAGGCCATCGTGAACTATGTGGTGAGACCTTGTCTCAAAAGAAAAAATGTAAAAAAGTGTTCACATTAATAACCTAACCTTCAACTTTATGACACTGGGCATGGTGTCACATGCCTGTAATCTCAGCACTCTAGGAGGCTGAGGCAAGAGGATCACTCTGAGTTCAAGGCCAACCTGGGCCACAAAGTTGAGTTCACGGCTAGCCTGAACTGCATAGTGAAACCTTGTCTCAAAAAGACAAAAAAAAAAAAAAAAGAAGGAAGGAAGAAAATTAAACCTAAAGCAAACAGAAGAAAATAAGTCATAAAGGTTAGAGTGGAAATAAAGATTATGTGGGTAAAAGACAAGCCATTTGTTGCTCTAAAAGTTTAAGTAAGTCTGTTTTAGGTTGTATAATAACCAGTTGTATTGACTTTTGTTTTCCTTAATAATCATCTGGACGCATCTCTGCAGAAATAGCAGGGACATAACATTGAATACGGGTCATTGACGCCTTATGGTGGGTACCATGTTAAGCATTTCACTCACTGACACATTTCCTCTTTGCAGTGATCCTACAGAGATAATGATCACATTTTACAGAAGAGTAATCTGCAGAGTAAAATCTGTTCATATCACATGATAACTGTCAGAGTCTAAAAAAACCTTAGCAATCAGACTCACTGTTCTCTCCACCCTTTCCTACCCTGCCCATCTCCCTCTCCTGTCTTTTTTTCTCTTCTCTTCTCTTTGTTTCTAATCTGTCTCTGTCTCTGTCTCTTTCTCTACTGGGGATTGAATCCAGGGCCTTTGAACTGAGCTACATCCCCCACACACACACTTACCAGTAAAGGTGATGTTGGTTTGATCTACTGAATAACTTCATCTTGGAATTCCAGATTCTGGAGGAAAATCCAGCGATGCTATCCTATTTCTGAGTCCTCATTTCTCTGTTTTATCTATCAGAAGCCCAGACATACTAAAAATCATGCTGCTCTGGCATATGTTTACAGTGCTGATAGTTAACTGATGATCACTGCAATTTTCAAAAGAAAAGATAACAGTGTAAGAATTTGATAATTGTTTAAATAAACCCCACCATTCATTTTGGTGTGTTCCAGTTATTTTTATCAGTACATGTTTTTAGTATATAATTACATTCACCATGGGGAGTTTGGTACATGTGTTTCCTAAATTTTTAACCCCCCACTTCTCTTTTCCCTCCCCCTCACATCTCTTAGGCTCCTTCATAATTTATACGTCTTTGTGGTACATGATCACATTCTTCATAGGTACTCCGTGCAGGTACATAGCGCTTCAGCATTCCTTGCCTTTTTAAAAATCTCACACACACCCCCGCCATTTCTCAGTTCCCTTCTCAAATGCCAAAAATCCATCTCACTATTTCCTATTGTCTTTTATTTTGTACTTTATATACTGAAGTTCTCATACGAGAGAAATTATGGAATATTCAACCCTGTGTGTCGATGATTTACTTAACACTGTGGTCCTAGTTGCATCCATTTTCCTACAAACGACTCAAGTTTATCCTTTTTATGGTAGAGTAGTATTTTGTTTGGGTATACATACCATATTTTCTTCATTTGTTGATGGGTATTTAGGTTGCTTCCAAGATTTAGCTATTATGAATTGTGTTGCTATAAATATGGGTATGCATATATCACTGTAATATGATGTTTTTAATGCTTTTGGAAAGGTACTGGAATGGGTGAGTCAAATATAATTTCTATTTTTAGTGTTTTGAGGACTCCCCATACTTATTTCCATGGTGTTCATATCAGTTTACCCTCCCACCAAGAATGAAGAAGGGTTCCTTTTTCCTTGAAGCCTCTCCAGCATTTGTTATTATTTATTCTAGAATATAGCCATTTTTTCTGGATGAAGATGGAATCTTAGTGTCACTTATTTTTATATATAAGAAAAATATGTATTACATTTAAATATGTGTTATATACTTACATATGAAATTAGAATTTTGCTTTTTATAATATATTTAAACTTCTGAAATTGTAAAATCTGTCACAATACCAAAGAGGGTATTTAAATGTACAATTTAAAGAGAAAATTATAAAGCATAGACTCTTATATCCAATACTCAGAAATATAACATTGTCAGTGCCTTGAAAACTACCTGCATATACTTTCCTAGCCGTATTTTTGAAGTTACTAAGTAGAGATAATCAGTGTTCTGTTTAATATTGTCTTGGTCATTTTAATGCTTCATTATCTTTGTTTGCTTGACAAATGTGGGGAAAAAATACAGAAATGGTTTAATGGCTGGGGTTATTGTTTTTGTCTTCAAGAATTTTGTGTTAACCAGCCAAGCGCCTAAGGCTGTTAGAAGCCAGGAATTTAGATTTCAGAGTTTCTCCTCTTCCTGATAATGCACTGCATTATAGTTTGTATCCCAACTACAGGGCATAGCTCTTTGGATCCACACCAGAACTGGGGGCTTCAACACTTTGGATAGGCTCTACACCCAGCCTTCATCCTTCTAACCGTCAGTTGTTGGCTGAAAGTACAAACATTCCTCCCAATTGCTACTTCTTATGCCTTTACAAAGATGCTTGATGTAGTCTTTCCTTCCTTCTTTCTGTGCTCTGTTCTGGGGATTGAGCCCTGTGCTTTTGTGCTGAGCTGCATTCCCAGACCCTCAAAAAAAAAAAATGTTTGTAAATTTTGAGACAGGGTCTTGTTGAGGTCACCAAATTCCCATGGCTGGACTTGAACTTTTTGTTCCTCTTGCCTCAGCCTCCTAAAGTGCTGGAATTACTGTGTTTCTTCATGTTTCATTATCTTGAGTGGGAACCTCTGTACGAATGACCTGTTCTCCCATTATCCGCCTTCTCTACCCTTCCCATATTAGGATTAGCTTGTCCATTGCTGCAGAGGCCCCCTAGGTGCTGGGCATGGCTCATGCCTGTAATCCCAGCACTCGGGAGGTTGAGGCAGAAGGGTCACCATGAGTTAAAGTGAGCCTGTGCTGTGTATTAAATTCAAGGCGAGCCTGGAGTGCACAGCAATACCCGGTCTCAAAAAAAAAGAGAATTCTGGTTGAGATTACATTGACTCTAGATCTTTTGGTGGACACTTGACATCTTAGCAATAGTGAGTCTTCAATTCCATGAACAAATTATATCTCCATTTTTTAGGTCTTTATTTTCACTCAACGATATTTTAGTTGTTCAGTGTGTAGGTCTTTCACATTTTGTTGAATTCACATTTTTGATGTTTGTTATGAATGGTATTTTTAAAATTTCAATTTAAAAAATATTTAATTGACCAAGACTGAATACATTCAAGGTGGACAATGTGCCTTTTTTTCTGTGTACATGATACGATTACTACTGTCGAATAGCGCATCCATCCCTACCCATCCTGTAGATTGGTCCCCGGAACTTACTCATTGACCAATATCTTACCATCTCTCCTCGCATCAGCCCTTAGCAACCATCTTTCTAATTCTAATTCTTTGAGTTTATTAGGTTAAATATAGAAGTGAGATCATGCAGTATCTGTCTTATGTCTGGCTTACTTCATTCAGCATGATGTCCTCTAGGTTCATCCATGTTGTCACAAACAGTAGGATTTTATTCTCTTTATGGCTGAGTAACATTCCATTGTCACATGGACCACAATTTCCTTATGTCTTCATTTGCTGATGGACACATGAAGAAACTTCCTTCTATTGTTAATTTGCTGTGAGTTTTTGTTTGACATGGATGTTGGATTTTGTTAAATGCTTTTCTGTACCTATTAAGTTACATAGTTTTTCTGTTTTAGTTTAAATGATAAATTATGTTTATTGGTTTTGCATACTACACCTTTTAGTATATTGTTGGAGTTAAATTGTTCTAAACAGAATTTTGCATCTGTGTTCACAAGGGATATCTATAGTCTTCTTTTCGTTGTAATGTCTTTGCCCAATTTTGGCATGATACAAAGGCTGGCCTCGTAGATTGATTTCAGAATATTGTTCTTGAGCTTATCTTTCAAGGAATATTCTACTTCTTGTACCTTTATGCTGATAATGTAGCCTGTTTCTTGTTAGCAGAAGGCACAATTCTTGGATCAGATAAAGGATCTTATTACTCATGGCATAACAAGCAGGTCGATCATCAGCATATTTTCATTGGTTTTCTTTCCCAAGAGTCATATAATGGTAACATGGAGGGGCCCAGTGGACACAATACTGTAGTCACAGCTAAGAAATAGTGGGCCTAAGGAATCCACTGCACTTATAGCAAGCAGTAAGCTAGTCTATTTATTGTCCTGGAGGAAACATTTCATATTTCAAGATTGCTCACTCTAAGCACTAGCCCGAGAAATGGGTAATGTGCAGTAGTCAGGATACTGCCCAGCAAGACACAGGAACACTGGAGACCCATGGAAGACACCCATTTCTTCTGTTCTTACTGGAATTCAGTGGTTTAATATCCTACATCTTTTACATGTGATGCTGTTTTATTTCTGGTATTGTTATTCTCTCTCATAGTTTCATCAGTGTATTTTATTAGTCTTCAAGGATTCATCTTTTGTCTTACTGAGCCTATTTTTTTTCTATTTCTGTAATTGCTGGTCTTATTTTTAATGCTTCTATTTTAGATTCATTGTTTCTATTTTCTAATTTTTTTCCATCTTCCCGCCCCTTTCCTAATTTCCTGATATACATAGATGTTTAGATAGATGAATCTTAGGCTTTGTTTTCTAACATACATTTAAGACTAGAAATTTCTTTCTAGGGTTTTAGTTCCACAAGTTTTGATATGAAGTATTTTTAAGACTCGGGTCAAACTATCCAGTGATTTCTGTACAGTATATTTTATTTCCAGACACTAAGGGCTTTTCTAATTTTCCTTTGGTTTTGATTCTCATACTAATAGCTAGGTCAGTGATGGCGAACCTCTTAGAGCTCTCAGTGATACGCTGTGGCATACATGCCATTCACTGCCACTGACCTAGGTGGTCAGATAACTTGGTAAATTGAAGTCCTATACCCAGACCTTAGAGGCTTACTGCAGATAGAGCTTTTCTCTACTTTGTTGTTCTCAAACTTTGTTGTTAAGACTTGCTGTATGACCAGAAATGTGCCCTAATTTTGTTAATATTCTACATGTACTTGAATATGCATTCTGAAATTGTATTGGGAGCCACAGCATATGTCAGGTCACACTCATCATGTTCTAGTAATGTGGTTTTTTTTGTGTGTGTGTGTATGTGTGTGTGAAATATCTGGGGGAAATTATGGAATAAACTGAAGAGGAAAGAGGATTAAGACCTTAGAAAAAAAGCAAAATGTAATGGAATCAGCTCCAAGGATGTGAAGCCACAGGAGAAACACTTTGTGTGATATGGGAGCTATCCCACCTCTGGTTCAGTTAGCATAGCTCCTGCTTACTCAGCTTTCACTCATTCCTTCATTATCAACACAGGCACCTGAAATTGTTTTACTTGTTAGCATGTCTGTCTGGTTCCCAGATTAGACTGTAAAATTTCGTAAACTTGCGTCACACCTCTTGTGTTCACGCTGTATTAGTAGCACTTAGAGAAGAGACTCTAAATATTTATGGCATGGTTGGTACATTTTCTTGAAAGTTAGTATAACATGAAAAAGAAATTTTGGAACAGTTTTCAAAGGAACAGTACATACAGATTTACCCATTTTTGTGACTTCCAGCTTATTTACACACTTGATATAAATGGTCAAAGGGGAAGTACCTGTTTGGTGAATCTGTTATTAATGGTAGTTGAAAAAGAAAAGCACTGATTTGAAGGGTTACCAGAAGAAGACAAATAGGCAGAGAAAACTGAAAGAGAAGAACTTCAACAAGCAAGGTGACCATAAATGCTAAGTGGCATTGGCAGTGTTAAGAAAACTAGTATTTGACAGTGGTCCCTTTGGTAATTGCCAGACTACCCAGCAAGGAAAGCATCAGTTGGGGTTAGTAAGTAACAAGGAGGCCCCTGTTTGCCTGAAAAATGTATGGGAGAAGTGCTGGGAAGTGGAGTAAGGAGAAACAACTGCCAGAGCATAGTGAGTTATGTCAACACGGTGCATAGTAGGTATTTCTGACTACACAAGAGCATTTCGTCTGGCAAGTGCAAGGTTCTGAGTTTGATTCCCGGTACCAAAAAAAAAAAAGCATTTCGCTAAGAAATTACTATCTGACAGTGCCCACTTTCAATGGTCCATGCATGGTGTTGGCTAGGAGGAAAAAATAACTCAGCTTTATCTATAGCATGCCTCTGAGGCCTAGCATGGGTCTCTGAGCCAAATTTACTGTTCAGGGGCTCCCCTAAGTGCCACTGTCTTTCCTAGGACTTGGTAACAGAGCTTCTTTGGCAGCGAGTAGGGTTTACTTGTGAATTAAAAAGAGGAGAGAAAGAAAACATCTCAAAACGGTTCCTAGGGTATGAACACGATTGAAAGATTTGTCCTTCTAAGGCCTTTTTTTTTAAACCTCGATAGGCTCGTTGGTCTCATTCCCGGGGTCCTTTGGGTTGTGGAGAAGGAGCCTGAGAACAGAGATCTTTCTCTGGTGGCTGCTGGGCTGTCGGGGTCCAGGCCCAGTCAGGGATGTGGTAAGGCCATGCCCAAGTGACAGGGAGAATCGAGAGACTCTTGAAGGGTGCGGGACAGAATCGCGGGGGCGGGGGTGGGGGGCGGGTGTCTCTTCTGTGCGAAAGTAAAGAAAGTCAAATTCCTTTGCAGATTTCGCTGAGCCTTGAAGTTGGGGCTTTTGCGGGGATTTTTTAAAAAAAATAAATAAAAGGAAGCCTAAGGGGAGTCTGCCTTCTCAGCGACAGTTCCCCTTAGCGACTTCCCGTCCGTCCTCTACCCCGGCCGGCCGGCTTCTTCCTCCTGGCAGACCCAGCCGCGTGGACCCGGCCTCGTCCGCGCCCAGTACAGAGTCCAGAGCTGCGGCCCGGGCTGCGCTTCTGCGCCGGGCGGGGTCTGGGCAGTCGGCGCGGCCAAGGGGACAGACGCGCCTGCCTGCTGTTGCGCACCGCACCGCACACGCACCGCACAGCACCCGGAGGAGCGGAGAGGGGAGGCGAGGAGAGGACCCACCGCGGCGCCGGACCCCTCCAGGCAAGTGCGCCGGACACCGGCTGGGGGCGCGGCCGGCAGACCCTGGAGCGCCCAGGGCCGCCCCGGCTCTCCCTTCCCCGCTTGCCTTAGCACCCAAGGGACAGTCCGCAGTGCTTTTCTCGTGTTTGATTTTGACTACAAAACCAGGTTTTGAAAGAAGCCTCAGACCCATCCGCGGAATCCCAGTGTGGAGGCTTCCAGGCTCCGCGCGAGCCCCCGGACGTGCATTCCCGGCGCTCATCGCCTTGTTTTGGGTTTTGCTTGGCTTCTTGTCAGAGCTAATTTGGATGAAAATATTTGGTAGCTGTGAGCTCCTTTTTAGTGTTTTGTTAGCGCTTAGCCAGTTTTCGAGAAAAATAAACTTTTAAGAAAAGTCGTTAAAGATATGATCCTTCAATTTTAACACTTGAAGTTGTGTGTCGGATATAATTGGAGTTAAGCAACTCCATGTTATATCTGATTTAAATCAGAAAATTGATGAGCACGTATGACTTCCATTTGAAGTGAGATAAATGTTACTGATATGTTCAGTCGTTTGTTCCTCACAGGGTTTTTTTTTTAATTCATTCATTTAACAAATATCTGCTGTAAAATCTTGCATTTACATAATCCCCATTTCTTTACCCCCTTTTATAAGAAAAGCTCTTTGAAAGACTTGCTGTAAGTCTCTCCTACTTCTGCTGTTTTCATCCTCTCCCTCACTCGGACTTCTGGTTTCCCTTAGCCTGTCTTACCCTGAGTGTCAGGGATGACTCTTGGGAATCCTTTGTTTACAGCACAGTTCTCATCCACTGGGATCCCTCAGCAGCATCTGACACTGTTCATTACTTTCTCCTTAATAGCCTTTCTTCTTCAGTAATATTCTCCCCACCCCACCCCCCTGATTCCAAGTCACCAAATTCTGCATTTCCTTACACCTCATCAATCAATCTTGTGTCTCTGACTTCTCAACCAATAAATGTTAGAGCGCCTCAGGGCTCCGTTCTTGGCCAAAGTCTAGCTCTAGACATACTTTCTCTCAAGATGATTTCTATTGCAAGCCTATTCCATGGCTATAAACAACACCTATAAGCTGGCAACTTGCAAATTTTTATCTCTAGCTTTTCTTCTGAGTTCCAGATGCATATATGCAGCTCATTACTCAACATCTGCACTCCGACGGGCATCTAAATTTAGTATGCACAGAAAATTATTGATACCACACCCACCTAGACTTCTTTTTCACTTCCCTCTCACTTTTCTTCCTTATTTCAGTAAGCATTACTTCCATTCAAGTAGCTTCAAATTCTAGACAGCATTCTTGACTCTTCTTTTCAGCTCTGATCCCACATTTAAACAGCAGAACAAGGGCCCGCTCAGAACTGTACCTCTTTTTCTCCCTCAGCTAAGGCGTGGGAGATTAGAAAGTCCCTGCCTCTGCCCTTGCTCTTCTACAGTCTTTCTGCGGAAAAAGCAGTGATTTGCTTTTCGGACGTATCAGAACTTTCACTTCCCCTTCAAAACCTTCTAGTGGCTTCTCATCATCATAAAGACCCAAATTTGTAAAATGGCTCTGAAGCTGTGTGTGCTTCGGCTTCTGAGGAGGCCTCCATTCTCATCTCCTGGCTTCCCTCTGGCACACTCCACGTGGTGACACTGGTCTTGCAGCTGTCCCGTTACCCTACAGAGGGTCTCTGCTGGACCAAGAAAGACTGCGCTTCCTTTCCTTCCCCATTTCCTTGTTCATACACTGTCTCAGGAGGTGCTGTGCTGTTGTGTCTAACAAGATCCTTTTTCTTACCGGCCTGTGGGTGGGCTGCTGTTACCTGTAGGACACTACTCCATGGTACAGCCATCCTCCTTTACCTGTGGGGAATATGTTCCAGCACCTCCAGTAGATCCCTGAGACTGGAGATATCACCAAACCCAATACATACTGACTTTTTCCCTATACATTCATACCTAATTTATAAATTAGGCATAGTAAGAGATTAACAATAATTAGTAAAAAAGAAAGAAAAGAAAAAATGAATATTGACAACTATCTATAATAATAAAAATGCCAGCCTTACTGCTCTTATCTTTTCAGCTCACTTTTATAATAAGGATTACTTGAACACAAGTACTGCAATACCACGATAGTTGATCTGGTACCTACTCAGCTACTATGTGACTAATAGGCAGGTAGCACATACACCATTGATATGTTGGGCAGCGAATGATTCATGCTTCAAGTAGGGTGGAGTTGGACAGACTGAGATTTAATCACACTTCTCAGAACAGTAAGCTATTTCAAACTCATGAAATATTTCTGGAATTTTCTATTTAATATTTTTTGACTGTGTTGACACACTGTAACCGAAACCATGGAAAGTGAAACCATGAATAAGGGAATTACTGTATTACATGAAGCTCTGACATCTTTAAAGCATTTGTTGGGTGGTGCTAGTGCTCTCTAATATTAAAAATGCATCTTTCTGCTGAGTGTCATTTTTATCACATAGACAGTTTTGGATTTAAGTTCTATATTTTCTTAAACTGTCTTCCTGGTTTGAAGAAGATTTTGTCTTTATACCAGCCCTCAATTTTAAATAAGGAAAGTGAAAGAAAGCTATCTTTCAGTTCATCCAGGCTGCCAGAAAGAATTCTGGAGCTTCCCAACAGCTAAGGGACCCACAACATAGAAAACCAGGGGCACAGATGAAGGTCAGTTTTATATTTTTCTTTTTTCAATCTGACAGAAAGAGATTTTAAAAAGTAATTAAACACTTGCTCAAGAGCCTGTTTTAGATACTATGGAGATGAATGCTTTTCTCTGCAGTTCTTTTTTTAAAAAAAATATTTCCATTGGTACATATTTGCTGTACATAATGATTACATTTTTCACGAGGAGCTGATATATGTACATAACACATTTTAATTCTTTTATTCATCTGCTTGCTCTCTCCATCCCCCCCCCATCTCTTGGTCCCCTTTTCCTTTGAAAAATTATCCATCTTTTATTTTGCTCTTTAATGATTTATGAATTGGATTTCTCGTATGAAAGAAACCACGCAATATGTAAGTTTATATGTCTGATTTATTTCATTTAACATTATGGTTTCAAGGAGCATCTGTTTTCCTATTACTGACTCAAGTTTATCCTTCTTTATGGCAATATAAGTTGCTTGCAAGATATAGCTGTTGTGAGTTGTGCTGCTATAAACATGGGCATTCATATATCACTGTAATATGATGTCTTTAACTCTTTCAGGAAGGTATTTAAAAGGAGAATAGCTGGATCAAATAAAATTTCTAATATTAGGTTTTTTGAGAGTCTATGTACTGATTTCCATAGCAGTTGTACTAGTTTACATTTATACCAACAGTGTAGAAGGGTTCCTTTTTTCCCAAAGCCTCATCAGCATTTTGTATCATTTGATTTCTTGATAGTCATTCTTTCTGGAATAAGGTGGAATCTTAGTATTGTTTTAACTTGTATTTCTCTAATGACCAAAGATGTTGAATGTTTTTCATGTACTTATTGGCCATTTGTATTTCTTTTGAGAAGGGTCTGTTCATTTCAGTTACCTACCTTTTGATATTCTAGTTATTAACCTTCTATTCAAGAAATAGCTGGCACAATGTTTTTCCCATTCTGTAGGTTATCTCTTCTCTCTGTTGGTTGTTTCCTTTGCTGTGCAGAACTTTTTTAATTTGATATGATCCCATTTGTTGATTCTTGGTATTATTTCTTGTGCAATTGGAATTCTGTTCAGAAAGTCCTTGCCTGTACTTGTGTCTACAAGAGTTTTACGATTTTATCTTTCAGCAGATCATTTCTGTTTTAACATGTAGATCTTTGATCCATTTTGATTTTAGTTTAATACATGGTGATAGATAATGGGTCTAGATTCAGCCTTCTGCATATAGATAGGTAGTTCTCCCAGCTGCAGTTGTTAAAAAGGCGATCTTTCCTACAACATATGCTTTGGTCCCCTTGTCCAAGATTTGTTAGCTGAATATGCCTGGATTTGTTTCTGTATCCTCTGTTCTTTTCTACTGATTCACATGACTTTTTTTTTCTATTATCATGCTGTTTTTATTGCTGTAGCTTTATAGTATCGCTTCAAATCAGTGGTTGTGATGTCTCCTGCCTTGCTTTTGTAGCCCAGGTCTGCTTTTGCTATTCTGAGTCTCTTCTGATTTTATGTAAATTTGAGGATTATTTTCTGTAGTTCTGTGAGGAATCCTATTGATATTTTGATTGGATTGCATTAAATATAAGTAGAGTTTTGGAAATATTTAAGTGCTGGATTTTAACAATATTGGTTCTTCCTGTTCAGGATTAGGGAATATCTTTCTATTTTCTGATGTCCTCTTTAATCTCCTTTTTGAGAGTGCTATAGTTTTTACTGTAGAGGTCTTTTATTTCCTTGATTAAGTTAATTCCTAAATATTTAATTTTTCTTGATGCTATTATGAATAGTATTGTTTTCCTAATTGCTTTCTTGGTGAGTTCATTATTAGCCTACAGGAACAATATTGATTTTTATGGTCATTTTGTATCCTGCAAAATTACTAAAGCTGGTTATTAATTCTAGGAGTCTTGTATAATTTTTTGGGTCTTCTCTGCACATAACCATGTCACCTACAAATAATAATAATTTGATTTCTTCCTTTCCTTTATATATTCCTTTTATTTCTTTCTTTTTCCTGATTGTTCTGGCTAATGTTTAAAGTACTAGGAATGGTCATAATAAATGTCATTGTCTCAACCCTGATTTTAAAGGGAAAGCATTCAACTTTTCCCCCATTTAATATCACATTGGCCATTGATGTGTCATAAGTGTCTTCTATCAAATTGAAATAAGGTCCTTTTATAACTTTTTTTTTTAATCATGAACGTATGCTGGATTTTGTCAAAGGCTTTTTCTGAACTTGTTGAGATGATCGTGTGATTTTTATCCTTGCTTCCACTTAAGTGATGTTTTACATTTGTTCATTTGTGTATGTTGAACCATCCTTGCATCCCAGACATGAAGCCTATTTGGTTATGATATATGATCTTTTTATGAGTTGTTGCATTTTGTTTGCCAATATCTTATTGAGATTTTTGTTTCTGCATTTAGAGAGTTCTCTGGTTCTCTCTTTTGATTGGGTCCTTTTCTGATTTTGGAGTCAGGATAATGCCAGTTTCCAGGAATTACTTTGGAAGTACTGCTTCCTTTTCAGTTTTGTTAAAAAGTTTGTGGAATATTGGCATTAGAGCTTCCCTGAAGGTCTTCTAAAATTCAAGAGCGAATCCATCAGGTCCTGTGCTTTCCTTGGTTGGTAGTTTTTTAAAAATTATTATTCTTCTATATCATTGTCTTTTATTGGATTATTCAAGGTTTTTATATCTTCTTGGTTCAGTTTTGGTAATTCATAAGTATCAAGAAATCTGTTGCTTTCTTCTGGATTCTCCAATTTGCTGGAGAACAGTTTCTTAAAGTAGTTACTAATAATTTTCTGGATTTTCAGTGGTGTCTATTGTGATTTCAATTTCTAAATTTCTCATCGCATTGATTTGGGTCCTGTCTCTCTCTCTATCTCTTTCTTTCTTTCTTTTAAGACTGGTGAAGGATTTGCCAATTTTGAGAACCTACTCTTTGATTCATTGATTCTTGGTCCTTTTTGGGTCTCAATTTCATTGATTTCTGCTCTGATCTTTATAATTCCTTCCTTACACTAGCTTTTAATTTGTATTGTTCTTGTTTTTCTAGGACTTTGAGGTGCATAATTAAGTTATTTATTTGTTGCCCTGTAGTTCTTGTAATTATGTAGAATACTAGAAAAGCTCTATTTGGTTTAGAGCTAGCAAATTTATACTCTTGGAAAATTGATATATATAAAAAAACAGATGAGAGGTCAGGGTTATAGCTCAGTGGCATGGCACCCACCTGTCAAGCACAAGGTCCTGAGTTCAATTTCCAGTACCAAAAAAAAAAAAAAAGAAAGAAAAGAAAAAAACAGATGAAATGCAGTTAAACTTGTTGGGCATGGAGGTTCATGCCTGTAATCCCAACACTTGGGAGGCCGAGGCAGGAGGATAGTTGAGAATTTGAGGCCCCCTTGGGCTGCATAGTGAGTTCAAGGCCCGTCTGAATTACATAGTGAAAACTTGTCTCGAAGCCTCCCTCCCCAACCCCCGAAAAAGGAAGAAATAGTTAAACCTGAAAATTGGCTAAAGCCTTTGAAATGCGAAGATATGGCATATAAGGATGCTGCTTTCTTGACATTATATTAACATGAATATATTTAAAAATATAAGCCTAGAAAACAATTTTCTATTTATTAAAGACTCATTTTTCAGTTTGCATAATCATTTTAGAAAAAGTTTATATGTGTTCATTTGTGTGTGGATACAGCATATATGTGTTCTTCATGGATGAAACAGAAAAGGCCAGATCATACAGGCATTATTTGTCACATTAGTAAAGTTCATTTTATTCTGCATGGTTTGGTCTAGTCTGTTTTCCAGTTCTTAAGACTCTATCAGTTTATCGTATACCAACCTAATCTGATGTTAAGCCCAACCCATCCATAAAGTTCTTAATTTTGATGGGTTTTTTTTTTCCTTTTTTTTTCGCGGTACTGGGGATCGAACGCACAACCGCATGCCTGCCAGACAGGCACTTAAGCCACTGAGCCAAACTCCCAGCCCTAGTTTTTCGAGGCAGGGTCGCACTATGTAGCTCTGGCCAGCCTTATGCTCGCGTTGTACCCCAAGCAGGCCTCAAACTCACAACACTCCTCTTACCTCAGCCTTCCGAGTGCTGGGATTAAAAGCGTGCACCACCATGCCTGACTGGTGATTGTATTTTTCTGAGAAAATTGTCAATCTTATCTTTCATCCCCTTGAAAATGGCAACTATAGTTATTAATAAAGGTCTTGCATCTACATAGGTTTGTTTCTATTTCAGTTGCTTTTGCTAGTTCTCTTTTCTTCTTCCAGAGGGAATTTATCTTTGCCCCTGTCAAGTTACTGGTAGCAGTAACAATCTGTGGTCACCTTAATCTGATTTCAAGATTGAGACTGTTGAAAACCATGCTTTTAGCCAGGTGTGGTGGTGCACACCTATAATCCCAGCATTCTTGGAAGCTTACTTAGGCTGGAGGATTGTAAGTTTGAGCCTTGCCTGGGCAATTTAGTGACTTAATAAGAACCTGTGTCAAAATAAAATTTAACAAATTCTATGTAGCTCAATGAGAAGGCTCTGACTTCAGTCCCCAGTACTGGGGGAAACAATAATAAAAAAAGTCGTCCGTTCCTGGAAGGATCCATGTATTTCTAGGTCAACATATTATCTACTGTATAGCTTCAGAATCCCAACCCAAAGCACATGGCCACTTGTCACTTTGATGGACAGAGGCTCTTACTTTGAGCACATGACCCATGAGTAACCATTTAAAGCATAGCACAATCTTTCCTTTTCTGAAATTCAGAATGCCCTAGGAGGGACAACAGTCTCTGAGTTTCTTTCTTCCTTATCCATAGTTCTTCTGTATGTTAATAGTTCTCTGATACCTCAAGCATGTGTTGTTTATATTTTGTCCAACTTTCTACTTGCCCTCAGCGTTATTGGTCCAAATCATCTACTCATTTTTACTAGAAGAGGAAACTTCAAATACACACATTTTGACATTTAGGAACATACCATGGACATTTTAGTCAAGAAATCCAAGTAGGAAGAGAGAGCAAGAGAAAGAGCATGATATTGTTAAACGGATCCTGGAAAGTAGTTTTATGACTTCTAAGCCATAACAGACAGTTTTTTCCTTTTTCTATTATAACCTATGTCTTTGAAAGAGAAAGAAAAAGAAAACAATGGTTCTAATGGATAGGATGTTAGAAAAAAAAAGCACGCGTAAAAGCAGAAGCATAAACATAGAAAAAACCTGATAAAAATTAAAGGAAGCTGATAGAAAACAGCTTAGAAATCTGTATACTAATTGATACAGAATAAGTAATGAAATGGACTTGAATTTTTAATACAATAATTCCCCCATTTTAAAAAGAAACATAACTGGGGCCAGGGATATGGCTCAGCAGCACAGCACCTTCCTGGCAAACACAAGGTCCTGGAGTTTGATTCCCAGTACAAACAACAACAACAACAAAAAGAAACATAACTGAAACAGTATAGAAATTGTACAATAATGCTACTTTTTTTTTTCCCCATAAGGCAGTCAATTTGTGCAGAAATCTCTGAATCCAGGTATGGGAAGCACAGTGGAAAGGTT
This sequence comes from Dasyprocta punctata, assembly GCA_004363535.1. Lineage (NCBI taxonomy): Eukaryota > Metazoa > Chordata > Mammalia > Rodentia > Dasyproctidae > Dasyprocta > Dasyprocta punctata. The sequence continues at coordinate 123,219 of RJWM01001602.1, read as the reverse complement.
TCATGCTCCATTTCTTGACAGTTGGATGGTGGTTCTTTTCTCTACTGTGTAATCCTATTTTGTACATTATCTATAATGAATTGCCATATTCTAGTCTTAAGATGTTTTAAAAAATATAGCAGAATTGCTCATAAAAATCTAGCAGAATGTATTTGAATTGGCTAATTTCTACTTTGGTTAAGCCAGTAATTTTTGTGATAGGGATGATAAAGAGCTACTTGACTGGCTCTGTAAACTTAGAGAACTAAGTTAGGCTTATATTTGGAAGTCTAATCCATTCATTTATTCAAAAGGTATTTATTTATTGAATGCTGCTATGCTCTGGTGCTACCATGGTGACCAAGACAGATTTGGTTCTTGTTTAATAGAGTTTACTGTGAAATATGAGAAACTAATTAGATAATCATATACAGAATTGTAATGTAGTTGTGAGTGGTACCATTAATAGAAAAAACATGACAGGGTTCAATAGATTCTTGTGACAACTTTCTAACGTAAGCTCTGAAAAGTACAAGCATTGGTTTGCTTATAAATAAGTAGGATAAAGAAATAAGTAGCAATAGGTGATATTTAATAATTATTTTTTGTTGTTGTTCTTTATTTTAAACAAAAGGAAAGTAAGAAACCAAAACAAAACAATTTCACAACCAGCCAATCATCAGCTCATTGCATATTATTATAGTCCCAGAAGTTATTTAGGATAAAAAATATAGACATGAAACATTATCCAACAAATTATTAACACTAAACTTTTGTCTCAATGCATCAAGAAAAACCTGCTATGTGACTATCTTTTTTGTTATGATTGCTCTTGAATTGTTTTCAAATAAACATTTCACATTAAAAATAAAATCTGAAGATAACCCTGAGAAAACTACTTTTCACTCAAAATTCTTTCTTTAACTATCTTAACTAATTTTTATATACATAGATTTTGTTTCAGTTCATCACACCAGTGCAACAATGTGATAGTGACATATGTATGACTTATTTAGTTCACTGAGAAGTATATTTTCAATACTCATCCATTTAAGAGTGAAAATGTCTAGTTTATTGTTCTTTATAGCTGAGTAGTATTCCATTATGTAGAAATACCATGTCTCTTTTATCCATTCCACAGTTGAGGGGCATTTAGGTTGTTTCCAAGATCTAGCTATTATGAACTGGGCAGCTATGAACATAGATGAACATATATCACTGTGGTGAGATGTTTTTAGTTCTTTCGGGAAGATACCCAGAAGGGGAATAGCTGGGTCAAATGGGACCTCCAATCCTGGCTTTTTGAGGAATCTCCACACTGACTTCCACAGTGGTTGCACCAGTCTGCCTTCCCACCAACAGTGGAGAAGGGTTTTTTGCCCACAGCCCCTCCAGCATCTGTTATTGGTTGACTTCATAATACTAGGCATCCTTTCTGGGGTGAGGTGGAATCTCAGTGTTACTTTCATTTGCATCTCTCGAATGGCCAGTGCTGTTGAACATTTTTTCACGTATTTATTTGCTGTTTGTACTTCATCTGAGAAGTTTGTGTTCATCTCAGATGCCCATTTTTGGATTGGATCTTTAAATCTTGGAGGACTGATTTTTTAAAGCTATTTATAGGTTTTCAATATTAATCCTTTATCTGAGGGACAGCTGGCAAACATTTTCTCCCACATTGTGGGTAGTCTCTTCACACTGTTGCTGGTTTTTCTTGCTGTGCAAAAGTTTTTCAGTAGGATGAGATCCCATTTGTTGATTCTTTGCAATAATTCCTCTGCAGTCTGGCTTTTATTCATAAAGTCTTTGCCTACACCAGTGTCTTCAAAAGTTTTACCTACTCTATCTTCCAGCAGATTTAATGTTTCTGTTTTAATGTTGAGATCTTTAATCCACTTAGATTTTAACTTAGTACATGGTGAAAGATATGGGTCTAATCTTAATCTTTGGCATGTGAAAAGCCAGTTTATTTAATAATTAATCTTTTTATTTAGGCCGGATCTTTGTCATCTTTATGATATGTCTGCAACTATCCAAAAGAAGAAAATAAATAAGTATTGATTATTTCATTCTAAAATTGAGATGGATTCAGACTACCCACCCTTTTCCTGAAAGTAGTTATGCTCTTACTAGGATTTTAAATGTTCCCAGTGTGAAGGAGTCTTAAGAATAGTCCTGCGTTCTGCATCTGGCTGGCACAGACCTGTCCTGGCAGCCTGGCAGAGCTTCACACTCCCACGCCGGGATTGGCAGTTTTCTGTAAAAAGCTAGATGGCAAATACTGTAGACTTTATGGGCCATACAGTTCCTGGTGTGACTACTTAAATTCTGCCTCTGTAGCATGAAGTTGGCTACAGACAGTTCATAAGTGAGTAAGCACAACTATTTCCAAGAAAACTTTATTTACAGAAAAAGATGAGGGGCTGTGTTTTACAGCTAATTCTTATCACCATCCCTTGTCCTGTAGTTAAGTGTTGTTTCCATCACAGTTTAGTCCTGGAAAAACAGAATCTACTCTAGCTAGTTTAAGCTGAGTGATACATATTGGAAGGTATTATGAGACATACAGTATTACTAGGTAACTCAAAGAAGTATACTCCAGGTTAGGTTCTTAGGCACAGCTCTCAAAGCCACATGGCAGAATTGGTCTGCTGGATCTGGGCTTTTGCCGCACTCAGGAGGCCTCATGCCAAATTGCAAAGCTGTCTGTTCCTCAATCACACCAATTCAACCAATCACACCGGAATCTTAATCTCATATTTAATAGGTGCCACATATTTCATGTGGCCATGTCAGTGCATCTCCATGCATCTCAAACTAGGTTAGTTATCCCCCCACCCAGCTTCTATTGCACTGTTGCCCACCAAGTTACACAAGGTGCAGGCTTGGGAGGCCTCCCTGACCCTGGACTCTCTGTCACCTTCCATTAGCTCCTGGATATCTTTGATTCCACTGTCACTTCATTAGTTCAGGGCTCTTCTTTCTCACCTAGATTATCCTACTGCCTCTCAACGTACTATTTTCCCATTCTAGAACTTTGCAGTCTTCTAGTCTACTCTCTTTACTATTGACTGACAATTTTAATCTGTCTGAAAGAAGTAAGATCACATCACCCTCCTCCTTAACACGCAGTAAGGCCTCTCTTATTTGCCAATGTAACTAAGCCCAGAATCCTAATCACAATATTATAACTCCCTTCTTCTTTCTTAATCATCCCATCTTTATCTTTCACCACTACTCTCACACTTTCTACTCCCAATGCATGAACTTGAACCTAGTGCAAAATGATCCTAACATACTTTTCCCTCTGGTTCCTGAGTGTTTTCAGAAATTCTGCTCCCATTGCCTGAAAAATGTCCACCTGTTGTAGTCAGGGGTTATAAGGAGAACAACTGCATACAGGACACAGAATTTGTAATACTGTTTTATGATGGTCACCCAGAGTTAAACATAAGAAAGTGCAGGAAAGCTGGTGTTAAGTTGACCACCAGTTTTTAATCCACAACACCACCCTTCCTGCTGACATGAGGTGCTCCCTGCTGCAGGTGGCCCTCCTGGGTACTTTTATAGCACCTGACATTCTGAATAAAGTTCCAGTGCAGAGGGTCCTAATTATATATTTAGTAATACTAGAATCTCATTCCTAAAACCTAGCAGGACTTAGTGAAGAGTAAGTTTCCAATAAAACTTATTTATGAACAACAGAACATTTATTTATAACAAAACAAATTGAAAAAGTGAAGAAATCATTGATTTTACATATATCTGCCACGAGATGGTGCTGTTCGAGTAGGAAAGCAATACAGGTGCTCCAGCCTGAAGGAGTCAAGCACTAGATGCCAGAATTTTAAATATGTTAAATTTCAAAGGTAGTGATTTAAATAATAAGCTTTTCCTGTGATAAATATATGGACAACCGAAAAGCTGTATGTGGGTATGTAGTTTATTATCAAATTATTAGTGATCATTATTTTATTTACCCTAACTTTCTGAGAGCTCCTCTTCTCAAGTGGTCAACATGTTTTAAAAATGTGAATATTATTATCTCTTTATTCTAGGGCAGCAAACATCCAAGGAATCAGCTCCCAGGATTGTGGAAATTCACGAGTCTGGACTATGCAGGGCGGACTGCCAGGCTGCAAATTCAGGCAAGAAGTGATGCATTCTTGAGTCCACATGCAGGAGCTCGGGCAGAATTTGTACATTGTCCTCTGCAGGCACAATTCTCCTTTAGAAACCTTAGCATTACTCTTGAGGCCTTCAGAAGATTGGATCTGACCCACCTATGTAATAGAGGTTAATCGGCTTTGCCCAGCATCTACTGACTTAAATGCTAAACACATCTGAAAAAAAATACCTTCTCAGTAGCATCTACATTGATACAATATTTGATCAAACAGTTGTTTGGCTATGGCCTAACTAAAGTATCCAGAGGGCTAGGAAAAAAAAGCAAACTGAGTATAAAAAAGAAAAAAATTAATATTGATGTTTCTGTTTTTAGTTGTAGGTAACCTGGGAGGGTTGGCAACTGGGACTGCCCCAGAGGAGCCTCCTGTACAATCTGTGCGGGAAGAGACTGTGCTGCCCATACCCCACAACAGAGGTCAGGGGAAGGGGCACACGAGAACTGGAAAAGTGTAAGAACCATGTAGACATGATGATGTCACCCCAACAGGCTCTCTTCTGTTTTATTCATGTTTCAAAGTGAGATTGAGGCAACCTTCAGAAGGTTCTTAGTTCCCGTTTTACTGAGAAAATGGAGCAGTCAGAGAATTTCTAGAGATGTCACATCCACTGCCACGCCCTCCACCCACCTGGGTCCACACAGTTTAGCTCGGCCGGCTCTGATTTTCCTGTCTGCCTGCTTTTCGTCATTAATGAACATCTTTAAAGCAAATACTTTAGGCAGCACTTCCCCTCCAGCTATTACTCCATTTTCTGCTTTCCTTTGTGACAAAACTTCTCAAAATATTTTTCTGTATTTATTTTTAACTTTCCTTTATTCCTTTTGAACCCTGTACAATCATGCATTTGCTTTCCTTCACTCTGACACTCTGCAAGTTTCCTCTTATCTCAGTCAAAACTGTTCTCCTCACTTCTGCATTCACTGACCATTTCTCAGTGCTTATCCTGCTTGAGGGTCAGGCAGAAGCATCTGATGGCAAGTGCTCTCTTAACCTTTCTTCTCTTGACATCTGGTCTTTTTTCTCATACTTTGCTGACTCTTTCTGTTGTTGACCTCTGTGATATTGGAGTGTCTGTAGAACTCAGCCCTACGACCTCTTTCTTTTTCTATCTATATTCCTTCCTTTAATGATCTCATATGGTCTCTTAGTTTCAAATATAGTGTATATAAAGATAAATCCTAACTATATATTTCCTGATTAGACCTCTCCTGCAAAGTTCAAACTCCACATTCAAAGCCTATTCATCACCATTGTCTTGGTTACTTTTCTCTCATTGCTGGGACAAAATACCTAACACTAAAAATTAAGGAAGGAAAGGTTTATTTAGCTTACATTTTGTGGAGGTTTCAGTCCATAATCAGCTGGCTCCTAAGCAGGGTGGCATGGCACAGGGGTACCACTTCAAGGCTGCAGAAGACAGCAAAAACAGCAAGAGCAAAGTGGGAGAGAATAATCCTCTTTTCCTCCCTTATATTGTACGCAGGCTAACACCACCACCACTACCACCACCCCACCACCCCACCCAGGGCATGTGTAGCACTCACACCACCTCTGTGCCCTCCTCTTGCACAGGCCTCAGATATTTACAAAGTAAGGACCTTGACTCCCTGCTGAGTCACTTAGTTAAATGTCTAAACTTCTCAAGTTGCCACAATGTATCAACCATTACAATCCATCCTTTGTCAACTTGGCAACCACACACATTGCTTTAAATAGATCTCCAGATACAAAGACATGCATATTCTTAGCATTTCACAACTTGAACTTTATAATACAGGTTTAACAATCCTTAAGAAACAGTATTAAGTCTACTAACATTATATTACATTAGAACCATAATGCCATGCTGCAACCCATGTGGCTCTTAAGGTTCTTGGGGTGAAGGACTACAAGAGGATGAGAAAATTAGAGATAAAAGGTAGAGATAAAATTAGAGATAAAAGGTAGAGCCCTTACCTTCCTGATGGGAGGAAAGGAACTGCTTAACCACTGTAGCATGTTTATTTATATACTCAAGAGGAAAACATCAATTTCAACACCCACCCACCCCCAGCAACTTGTTTGCCTGGCTGGTCTGGGCCCCTTGCCTTCTTGGAACTAGAACAGCTTATTTACATGGCTTGTTTCCTGCTCTGTGTTTTCAGGGCTGGCCTTGCTTTAGCCCCACACATGTGATCAATCTCCAGCTTCAGTGGCTCCCTACAATGCCAAATTCTGTCTTAGTTACTTTTCTTTTGTTACTGAGACAAAATACCCAACACCCAACATTAAGGAAGGAAAGGTTTATTTAGCACAGTTTGTGGAGGTTTCAGTCTGTAATCAACTGGCTCCACGGCAGGGCGGCATGGCACCGGGGCAACAGTTCAAGGTGGTAGAAGCAGCAAAAACAGCAAGAGCGAAAAGGTAGGGGAGCAAGCCTCTTCTCCCTTATGTTGTAAGCAGGGTACCATCCCCTAGGGTGGGTATAGCACTCACACCATCTTTGTGCTCTCCTCTTGCACAGGGTGAGGATATTTACAAAGTAAGGGCCCTGGCTCCCTAATGATTTGCTTAGTTAAACTTCTAAACTTCTCAAATTGACAAAATGTATCAACCATTACAATCTACCCCTTGTCAACTTGGCAACCAGACACATTTCTTTGAATCAGTTTCCAGATACAAAGACATGCTCATTCATATCATTTCACAACTTGAACGTTATAACACAGCTTTAACAATCCTTAAGAGTCAGTATTGTTTTTTAATATTATATTACATTAGAACCACAGCTTTCCATTGTTGCCCCCCCCAATACTCATGTGCATCCCTTTATGTAAAAGGCATTTAGTCCCTCTCTAAGAGTTGCCAAAGACATAACAGTTTCAGTCACAAGTCTACTCCCAGATGTAAGGCAAACTTAGCTACAAGCCCCAGTACAAATGAAAACGAAGGTAAACACTTCCAGCATTCAATGGCACAAGATAAACATTTTTATTCCAAAAATTACAAAGAGGGGGGTACAACGAATTGGGACCAAAGCAAGCCCAAAATTCATCAGGGCAAACATGTCTAGTGTCTGAAGCAATCTGTGGCAAATTATGAGCTACAAAGGGTTTGAGTGACTCCACCCCTGTGGCACTTTTGTTGGTTACAGATCTCACGACTTCTCTCTTAGGCCCACTTTGCTCATTCCTTGCAGCTTTCCTTAGGTGATCCATGTTCCTGGCATTTCCAAACTTCTGGGGTCTCCACTGCACCTTTGGCTTCACACTCACAGCTTCACACACTGCCCTCTCAGGGGCACACTGCCTGGCCTCCCGGGCCTTCTGAAATCAAGGTGGGAGCCTTTTTAACCCCAAAACTCTTGCATTCTGTATACACCTAAAGCCAGCACCACGTGGATGATACCATGGTCTGCTGCCAGCTAGTGCAGTAGCCAGGCTTTCTTCTCTCTTGGCTGTAGGGGTCGAGTGCCTGGATTGCTGAGCACTCTGAATCTAATTCTAAGAAACAAATTTTCTATGCCACCACCATTCTGGCTTTCTCCTCCTTGTCTCTGCTTCCTCTGCTGCCTACTGTCCCAAGCTGCTGTTATTTCTACTTGGTTTCTGCCATGGTCCCTAACTGATATCCTTGCTTCTGCACTAGCTTCCTTTCATTCTGTCCTCAGTGCAATACCAGAGTGATCCTTTGAAAACTAATCAGATCCTGTTAGCTCTCTGCTTCTTCTCTTGCTTGTCTCCATTTCTGCCCTTTGCCTGCTGGCAGTCTGATTCAAAAGTACATTGCCTTAATGAAAGTGCAATTTTTAATTTGTGTTTTAATTATTCTGTATATTCTGTTTTGCTTCCTGTAATATTTTTGCATACTTGACTTAATGTTGTTCTTTTCACTTGTTATTTATTTATTTATTTCCTTCTTTGCTTGCTACTGGGGATCAAGCTCAAGGCCTTGCCCACTGTAGGCAAGTTTTATACGACTGATTTACGTCCCCAGGCCTACTGTTATTTAATTGTATGAGGGCCTCCTTTTGCCTGAATCTAAAATAGATGCTTTCTGAACTCTACTTTCTTTTTATTTCAGAGCCACTGACCTTCCTGTCAGAACTTGTTTAAGAGTTTCATTCTGGTAGGTTATGTTTTCCAGATTTCTTTTGCTTGAGGGGATGTGATTAGCTCAGTGGAGCGTTGGTCAATAGTAATAGTACCTTTGTTCTTAGAGCTTTCCTGGGACAAGGAGTAAAGGCGGCTGTCATCATATTGCATTAATAGCAAAAATGGTGACTCAAGCCTACAGAGGGCAATTTGATCAAATTTATTACTATTAATAATGTATTTGTTCTTTGTTATAAAATCTCACTTGGGGGAATTATTCTACAGATAAACTTGCACATATATGAAATGAATATTGTACAAAAGTTGTTCACCATAGACTCATTTATAATAATAGTAGTAGTATGAAAACCTATATGTCCAATAATAGGGAAGTGTTGTGATATATTCATATGCTGGGAGAATATGTAGTTGCAAAAAAAGAATGAGGAAATTCTCCACGTGCTGATGTGGGAGATTCTGAGGATATAATATCAAGGAAAATAGATATAGATACAGATATATGATAGAAAGATAGATAGATAGATAGGTAGATAGGTATCAGTGTTTATCTACTGCTGTTTAGCATATATATGAATGATGATAATTTTTCAAAAATTTGAAAGGAAAACAAGAATGTATATAGTAGGCATAAGAAACAATAAAAGAACATAGGAGAAACCAAAACATAGTCAGCAATGGGAGGCCAGGGTGGTAGGGTCAGGATGAATGGGCACAGGGTAGTAGTCTGACTTTTCAAAATCTTTTCAGTGTCATTATGAGTTTCAACCACTATTTTTTTTTTTCCTGGCACAGATAGATCAAACTCACAACCTTGTGCCTGCCAGACAGGCGCTTAAGCCACTGAGCCAAACTCCCAGCCCTAGTTTTTTGAAGCAGGGTCGCGCTATGTAGTTCAGGCTGGCCCTGCACTCATGTTGTAGCCCAAGCCGGCCTCAAACTCACAACGCTGCGCCTATCTCAGCCTCCCAAGTGCTGGGATTAAAGGCATGTGCCACCACGCCCTGCTTAACTACTGTTTTTTAAAGTAAAGTAAGATGTGTCTACACACACATTTTTACTGCTGTGAACAGGTCCCAGGCCTCTCCCCAGTGCCACCTCCTTCCCCTCAGCATCCCAAACCTGGTCCTGACTGTCCCTGCGAGGGCAAGCCCTATCAGGGAGGCTCTCCGCACCTCTTTTTGCCAACCTCTTTGTTTCTCTCAGCTCTCCACACCTTCCTTCTGCTCTAAGGAAGCCTTACTTATTGCCAGAGGTGTTGGCTCAGAGTGAGCACCATGAGGTCCTCTCCCTTCTTCCCAGCCCTGAAAAAAAATACTGAACCCTGTGCATCTCACCAGGTGCAGGCCACCATCATGGCAGCAGAGCACAGTCCTCAGCACACAGGTTTCACATCTCTCCTCTTGTCTCTTGTCTTGCTCTGCCTCTTTAAATGAGAAGGTGACAGTAATATTTCTCAATGTTAGCACTAACTGTGTTCACTCTGTTCTGATTAGGTGGCTTGGAAGTTGGTACCGCAAGCACATCATAGATTTCTGAAACTTTACCTTGTTTCATTACTGGTGTAGTTATTTAAGGAAATAAGACAAAGTAATTCGTTTTTCACTTTTATTGATTTCAAAAAACTTAGTAATCTGGCTTGAAACACCATTGTATCTTAGAAATAAGTGTTTGATACATTTTTTGAACATCAAGCACAGTTGTCTGCACCAACTGGTGATTAGGATCATTATGATAAGCTGGTATGACAAACTTATTTCAAGACTAGATGAGGAAACTTTTAACTGACATACATAGACAGAGATACCTGAATGGTTCAACAGTCGTTTTCTCATGCAGGCAAAGTATCATTTGCAGCTTTGTTGGCAGAACCTTTCTTATAATGCAGTAACAAAACTCATCAGCGAATTCTACCCAAAGAAGAAGATTCTAATTCATCTGGTTTGCTATTTGGGATGTATGGATATCACATTTTTAGAATCCATATGGCTTGGAATGCCTCTTGTTACCTAGTACAGTATAATGGATCCACAGTCTAAAGAACAGACATAGCTAATGATAGGCAGTATTAGTCAGATGCAGCAGCAACCTGGTTTATTTTCCTTGTTTTTTTCTAGCATAACACTTTTCAGCCGAGCATGGTGGTGTATGCCTATAATCCCAGAACTTGAGAGACTGAGGCAGGAGGATTGTTGCAAGTTTGAGAACAGCCTGGGCTACAAAGTGAACTCAAGGCCAACCTGAACTGCATAGTGAGACCCTGTCTCAAAAATACAAATAAATAAATAAACAAACCACTTCTGATCACTTTTATTAAACAATTTCTTCTAAATGTGAATTCTTTAGTTGTATGTATCTGTGTTACTTAATGTCATTCTGAATATAATTATAATTTCTTTTTGAACTTTGGTCTTTGCCAATAGACAATAAGAATGCTCTGAAAAGTGTAACCTTGGCTCATATTTAAAAATATGAAGCCATATTTATCTATTCTAAATTATCTGTGTTTTGATATAAGACCCTCCTGAAATGGCCAGTTTGGGGCATTACTAGTAGCATTGCCAACATTTTCTGAAGAGCTATTTAAGTTAGATTTGCATGGCATATTATCTTTCACAACTGATCTAATTCTTTCACTCTAAATTTAGAATTTTTGATAATAAAGTAATCTAGACTCTATCACTTTTCAGCTGGGCATGTTGGTGCACACCTGTAATCCCAGCATTTGGGAGGCTGAGGCAGGAAGATTGCTGTGAGTTTGACGCTAGCCTGGGCTACATAGTGAGTTCAAGGCCATCCTGGACACAGAGGAAAACTCTGTCTCCAAAAACAAAACAAAAAGGGGTTGGGGATATAACTCAGTGGCATTGCACCTGCCTGGCAAATGCAAGGTCATGAGTTCAATCCCCAGTTTAAAAAAAAAAAAATTCCTAACTTCACTGCAGAAAATCGAAAGTCTTGGTTTCTAGGGGTTTTTTGCTTCCAAATTAAGGTGTTATTTTTTCCCTCAGGTAAGTAAATATATTTTCTTCAAAATTTCTAGAATTAGCTAGAATAAGCTACTCCCTGCTGAATTAGCTAGAATAAGTTATTCCCTGTTTTTTACACATCCTAATTATAATTTCTTCTCCATCAGTTAGTTCTACCACCACAAGAATGCCTCACCCCAGACAGACAAAAAACTCAGAGCCAAGGAATCTTGGGCATCATTTCATTTTACATTTCAGATCTTCTCTTCATACTGAGTCAGTAAAGTTTCTGTCGGTCATCTTTAGGATGTTGCATCCTATTTTATGTTTGTGTTTGATACAAAGATAAATTCGTTCTTAGAATATGAAAATATTCTATCAGAATATTCTATATCTTCAGATTTTCCTGTTTCTAGTTTATACAGCGATTTGATGAGGAATCTTAGATGTAAGCACCCTGTGGATAGAATTGTATATTCACTTTTCACTAAAATATTGAAATATTTTATTTTAACCTGGAAGTTTATGGTATAATACAATGCCACTTTGAATTTCTAAATGTCTCTTATACTATTATACTGGACCCTCTGTTTAACTCACCCTGGGCTGCCTGTGGTAGCCCTGTGTAGCTCTCAGAAGACTAATAGTTTGGCTTCCCAAATACCTGTTGGTCATTTCTTAGGATGTGTGTGTTACAGTCTTTGTGAGCTTTCCAAGTTAGACAAAACTTTTCATTTTTAATGTTTCCATTAAATTTACAACATTCTGCTTCTTTGTTGTTTTTTTTTCTTTTAGATTGAAAAGAAATGCTTAAAAATAAATAAGGCTTCCCTCTTCAGTCCTGGAAATATATCATGGGGATTGGGAAGTCTAAAGCACATGCCTTCCCTCTCTGTTTCTCTTGGGGTAAAAGTTGCCATGTGGATACAAGTCAAGGCCATCTTGAGTCTGAGCCCATGAAGCCTGAAGTTGTTTCCTTGCCTGATGTTGGGGAGCAAAACAGCACAGCTGAGGAGCAGACAGGAGAGCAAGAGGGAGCTGAGGTGAGCAATGAGATTCCTGAAGGGGAAGCAGAAGACGTCTTCCTCAAATTTGTGATACTGCATGCAGAAGACGATACAGATGAAGCCCTGAGAGTCCAGGAGCTGCTACAAAATGACTTTGGCATCAAGCCTGGAATAATCTTTGCTGAAATGCCATGTGGCAGGCAGCATTTGCAGAATTTGGATGACGCCGTAAATGGGTCTGCATGGACAATCTTGTTACTTACTGAAAACTTTTTAAGAGATACTTGGTGTAATTTCCAGTTCTACACATCCCTAATGAATTCTGTGAACAGGCAACACAAATATAACTCGGTTATACCCATGCGGCCCCTGAACAACCCCCTTCCCCGAGAGAAGACTCCCTTCGCTCTACAAACCATCAATGCCTTGGAGGAAGAAAGTCACGGCTTTTCTACACAGGTAGAAAGAATTTTCCAGGAATCTGTGTATAAGACGCAACAAACTATATGGAGGGAAACAAGGAATCCAGTCCAAAGGCAATTTATTGCCTGAGATGGAGCATACAACCCTTGGCCGCCTGCTGTTTTGTGAACCACATAAATCATTAATTAGGTAGAAAACAATGTCTAAGAAATGTTTTAATAAAAAGGATCTCACTCTTACAGAAACTGATAGAAAAAGGATTCCATCAAGAGAAGGAGACATTTCTGCTGGGTAGTCTTCAGAGCCGTCATAAGGTTTAGTGTTTCAATAAACTCGAGACTGTTGGAGTATCTCCTTTCCTCTCATGGTTTTCCTAGTTCGTGACTATGACAAAGGATGATCTCAGTTAGTGTTCCTCGTACTGAATCTTGAACAAGAAATGCTTAGTCTGATAGACCTTTTAAAATGTGAATAACATTTTCATTCTCTGAATTTTGTTCTGAAAGGAAAAAAGAAAATGGCCCCTTGAGGTCTAACCACTCTCGCTCTTGAGGCCCCTCTGGGGACTGTTGTAACACTGTATTCCAGATACTGCCACCCAGAAATATGGGTTCCCAGATTAGAATGGTTAGAATGCTGATGAAGTGAAATCAAAAGCAGTAACTTCTCTCACAACCTTTAAAATTTTCCCTGACACACAGTGCTTTACTCAGGAAATATTTCTCTTCTGCTGGCCTGTGTGTTCGTGCATGCATGTGTGCATGTTGTAGATTATTTTTGAAGTCTTACAATAGAAGGAAGAGATGTGTTTTATCATCTCCTCTTCTAGTACTCTAGGCTCATAACAATCCAGAGAGGCCCCAATCATATGTATTCCTTTCTCTCGCAGCCCTTCTGCCTATCTAAGACTGAGGAAGTGCCATCAAGCACAGATCTCGGACCAGGCAGAGAATGAATCATGTCCTGTCATGAGAAAAGGCAGGCAGGAAGCCTGATTCTAGTCCAATCTTTGCCATGGGGATCAATGTGATATTGGACAAACTTCTCGCTCTCTATCTGTGAAGTGAAAGGATTGGAGTGACGGATCTCTAAAGGCTTTTGTCCTTTCCCAGGATGTGAAAAACTGGGAACTAGATAAAGGAAAAAGCAAAGAGATAGAGTTTTGTAAGGTGATGTATAATAGTTGCAGAAGGTTTTATATATGTTTACAATGAGAATATTTGTGTATGATTGCTTGATTGTAATGCTGTCTACTATGCTTTTACAGTCATAATAAAGATTGTACATACTTAGTACTAAATATACTTTTTTATTTTATAAATATACTTGTTATAGAGACCTTCAAGGAAAGACATTCTTTATAATTTTTCTTTCATCTTATCCCCAATCTTTTGTATCCCCTACTCATATTGAGGTCTGCTCATATCTTTGTTCAATGTACATCTTCATAACCACAAACCAGAATGTTTGTGGTTATGCATGCAGGTCAGTTAAACCTCCTATTCTGTTAACAGTAATGGAGGAGATTGTTTTCATTGCCTACTAACATTTTCTTAACCTTATCATCCCTTTTTGTCATATTCTTTCTCAGTTTTAATAAGCATTCACTTTTTCCCATAATGCTTCCAGTATCTCAAATTTCATGTAATGATAAAACATTAACCAGCTACCTTTCATGTTTGCCAAACTGAAATTGATGCTGGATGATATTTTTAAAATGTTTTTATTCTTTACCCTTGACTTCCCTTAATTATTTGTAACTCCAGTGAAGATTTTGGAAAAGTATTTTGGAAAGAAACATCAATCTGTATTCTTCCAGAGAGCATCAGGCAGTGTCTCACCTAATTTGGAGTTCAATTTATTTTTAGGACAAAGGAAAATATTAAGTGATGAGTAACTATGTTGAAATTAACAGTGTGAGAAGGGTTTATCAAAATAGATCAGCTGAAGTTGAAAAAAGGTAAAATTTCAGCTCTGTCATGATCATGTCTTTATGTCCACATACATACATATGGATTGAAACACCTGGAGAAATTCTGGGTAATTCTGCCACACGCTGGGGTGTTTCCATTTTGAGCAGTCTGGCTCTTTGCCAGAAGGATTTGAGTCTGCCTTATGCATCAGTTAGAAAAACCCAACATACACAGCTACAACATAGGTACAGTTGTTGCCTAACTTAGCAAGACATCTGTCAGTTATGGTGGCTTAAAGATGATATTCAAACCCAGGTTCTTACATAGACTTAAAAATACAATTCTGATGCATCCTACAACATGAATAAACCTTGAAAACATTATTCTAAGTTAACTAGACTGGATCCCAAGGAAAAAATAGTTCATGATTCCACCTACGTGAGGTAAATTCATGAAGACAGACTACAGGTTAGCAGTAGCTGGGAGGTGAGAGGATTAGGGAGCTATTGTTTAATAGGTACAATATCTTCAGTTTGTAGTGGTGATTAAATTCTGAAAATGTGATGGTTGCATCACATGAATGTGCCACTGAAATGTACACTTAACAATGATTAAAATGGTAAATTTCATGTTGTGTGTATTTTGCCACAATAATTTTAAAAGATGAAAGAGCAAGCTCAGGTTCTTTCCACCTTTTTGTCCTGCCCTTCTCAGCATTTCAACTGAGCTCTCCTTTGATTTGTGCCATGGCCATGCAAGCTCGACACCACCTACACACAGGACAGTGTTCAGACTAATATGTTGTGAGTAGTGGAAAAATATTTCATCACTGAGTTGTTGAAAATTGCTCTTGCCTAGTGTATTAGCTATCCTGTCTCTGGAACAAAATACTCAATACCTGTATCAAAGGAGAAGAGGTCTATTTGGCTTATAATTTCAGTGGGTTCAGTGCAAAGTCAGCTGGCTCCAAGGCAGAAACATGGTGGAAGTGCCTATTGGAGGACAGCTGTTCATCCCATGGCAGCCAGAAAAAAGCAGAGAAAAGAACACACCCAAGTTATACCCTCTGTGACCCATCACCTCCGACTGGGCCTCACGTCCTACTAGCACACTCAGCTGCTGAACTCATCCACTGATGAGTGTAGTGCCCCATGACCCAATCACTTCTCAAACACATAAGAATTTGGGGGACATCTAAAGAATAACATTTGGTGATAATAAAGAATTATCTGATCACCAATTGATTTTATTATTATTTTAAATCTTTTCTGCCTATCCACAGGGTGGACCACTCCCTCCAGCTACGTCCTCCATCATACCATAATACACCACCACTGCTGTAGAATCACACTACCTGGATTTGAATCCCACCTCAGTCCTCTTTACAGTATGCTCAAAGTTGACACCCAAACTTTCCGGGTCTGTGTTCTTAGATGCTTGCTCAAAAGGGATAGTTTTAGGATTAGGTGAGGTAGTTCCTCACATATAACTATCTTATCTATGTGGATAGCATTATTATTGGGGTTTAGACATGTTAATTCTGCAATTTGGGGTTGAGAAGAAGCCAAGCGTGTGAGTATAATTGATCATAATCCTATTCCTAGAACTCTTGCAACTCATAGGGAATAGATCAGAGAGAAAGACGCCAGCCTTGTTTCCAAGTGCAGTGCAACTCACAGTGGACCCTGAAAAGAGAGAAGTGCATAAGTCAGTAACAGCAGGCGTGGGTGTGGAGGGAAGTGGTAGCAGGGAGGATGCAAGAGTATGGCCCTATCCCACTAACAAGTTGGGTCATAACCTAGAAAAGCAGGAAATGCAGTCTGGTAGTGCCCGCTTTGAAACCACTTCGGGAGAACAGTGGTTTTTGTGGACTGTCTAAAACATTTGAGTTCAGGCAACAGGGTATAATTTTAAGCCTGTTTATGGGCCAGCAACTCCCAGATTATTTTGCCCATTTGGGAAGAGGCTAAAGCTTGGCCTCTTCTCCTTGGGCTGGGCAAAGAAAGAGAAATTTGGGTATGCTTTGTCCTTCTTTTCCATCTCACTTGCTTTCTACCCAGAATCCAACAGGTTGGATTAACTTCAATGATTTAAACCTTGCCTGGGCAATTCAGGCCTGTTTTATAGTACCAGGCCCTTAGTTGGGCCTGCAGCAGACCAACTTACTGCCTAAGGGGGCGATGCCAGTAATTATAGAAACGTCCTTGGGCTTTCTAACCCACTGCAGCTCATTCCCGAACTCCATGACTTGCTGAGTGTGGGTGTTGTTCCACGGCCTGAAAAAGCCCAAGCATGTCACCTCCAGGCAGCTATCACATTTCCGCACAGTGAGGTTTGTGCAAACCCCCTCTCTGCCCTGCAGAGGACTCCGCAAGCCAGAGGTCAAAGGCAGGTTCACAGCCACATTGCTGGAGGATTCGAGCTGAGGCTGTGGTCTTGCGGGATTTAGAATGGCTCAGATTCTCTACCTGTGCAACCCATGGGTTAAAAAATAATAACACATAGATAAATCTCTAGGTGGAGAGAGAAATAAATGTCATGCTGTTGAGTCAGGTTGTTTCCAACTTTGGGTGCAGTTTGCACATGTTGCGAGGCACAGCTTCCCTGAGGCTGGTGTCCAGCTGTTGCCAGGACTGTGTCTCTGTGGTAGGATTCGGGGTGCCTGTCCTGGCAATTGTGTAGCCTCTGTGGCTGTCTTCCTTCTCACTCTCAGGCCACAGTACATGACTGTACCTTCCCTACTTGTGGGCAGTTGGAAGTGAAAGGAGAAAATTTTTGAAAGCTGCCAAGTACCTGATGAAATGAACCTACAGCAGCTGGATAGTGATGCCCTTAAGCTAATGACTAAAAGGCAACCTAGAAAACTAACATTGTTGTTCATGAATCTGATGTTTCTTATGAGACCCAAGTGGAAAGATTTAATCAGTTTTAAACATTTAGTGGCTGAATAAGAACAACATTCATAGATACATATATATATATATATAAAATTTAAAATTATATTTAGCAATCTTCATTGTCAACACATCAAGTTTGAATTGGGATAAGTCATATTTTTTAAGTACTATTAATCAGCAACTCAAAGCATGAAAATTACTTGAAAAAACCTCAATAGGTTAGCTTGGAAAAATTTATAAGATAGTTGCCCTCCCTTCTCCTTTGTCAGTGTGCTGACTTCACAGCTACTCACTCCTACAACTGCCCTCTGCAAACCTCCTTTCTGTTCTGGCATGATTAAGAATTGTTTTGTAGAAATCTGTCACTTATCTGGTATAGGATTCCTCCCATTCTCTTCAAATAGTGTTCTGAGTCATTTTGCTCTGGTAAATAAATAAGAATGAAAGTTTTTTTATTAGCAAATAACAGAAATCTGCACTGAAGTAGTTTTATAATCTAATTAGGAATGTTCCTTCCAGCTATTTATCCAAACTTCAGATATAATACAAAGAAAACTCTACAAACTTGTACTCCCTGAGGGATTTCCATGGTTATATTATAGAAGACACATAACCAGCTTTATAGATTTCTGTATATGTATACTTATAAATAATACTATGTCATTAAAGTGTTCTAAGATTAGATTGTGTTGATGGCTGTCAAACTCTGCAAACGTATTATAAGCTATCGAGTTACATAATAAATTTTATGTTAAATAAACTTTATCTTAATGGAGAATGTAGAAAGGCACACCAGCAAAAACAACAGCAAAATGCTACAATGTTGAAAACACAACTTGACAATGACTAGTAATGTTGAAGATGAACATATCTTACTAAATTTGTATTCTGCTTTGGATTTGTGCCCTAGAGAAACTCTCCAATAGTTACTTAGAGAAACACGTGAGAAAGATGTGCATTTGCAATATTTGTGTAATAGTGAAAAACTGAAAACAACCCAAATTTCCATCAGCAGGAGAATGCAGAAATACATTATGGTAGGTTCTTACGATCGAATAATATAAAATACTTAAAGTAAATATCGAAGTTACATATATGAACATGGGTAAATCTCAAAAAGAGAATCTGGGAGTGGTAAGTTATAAAATGTTATGGACAATCCAATACCATTTATATAAAGTTAAAAATATGTAAAATAGCAATATATATTTGGGAGACACTAAAGACTGAACTCAGGGCCTTAGCACTGAGTTACATCTTTAACCCTTTTTATATTTTAGTTTTTGTGGTAGGGTCTTGCTAATTTGCTTCAGTGTGATTTTAACTTGCTATCCTCCTTCTAGGCCTCTTAAGTGCTGGGGATATAGGTGTGTGCCACCACACCTGGCTAGCACTGTATTGGCGGTGGCCTGTTATTTTCTATGCTTTTCTGTATGTTCCTAATCATTTTTAAATTACATTGCATTTTTGGTCATGTTAAGTGCTTACACATGCAGTGGTTTGAAGAATGAAAAAAGAGGAAGATTGTTAACAGATAAATTAGAGAAATATAGGCTGCTAATAATAAATCTTGTTTTTACCTACTATGTCAGACACTTAAATTATGTGCTTCAGTATTACCCAAATTGTCATATGGCTAGTCTTACCTTATTCAATATTGTTCCCAAGAAGCTGAAGCTAAAGACAGTGGTATGCTTCTTATGCTCACAAGCTGGTAGATGATGGAGTCATGGAAATACACAGTGGCCTGGCCTCCAAACCTGCTGGGTCTTAGACTCTGTAATTCTGTTTCTCAAAGGAACAGTCTGCTTTTCTGGTGGTAGAGAAGCTTTGAAGAGGCCAGTACAGTAGTACAAAGAAAAAAAAAAAACATAGCAATTTCTAAATGGGAACAAGAAGCAGAATGGTGAGGATGCCCTAATTTTTGTCTTCTCTGTCTAGCATGAGCAAACTGTGACCGGGAATTAGGAGCTATGTGTCCTCATTCCACTGTGCTGCTGCCTAACTAAGGCTTCCAGGTTTTAGTTTCTACTCCAGGAGACTCAAAGTTTTTCAAAAGTTTTCTAGCTGTCTGATTATTTCTGAGCTTTAAAAACAAAAATCTTTGTCAAGTCTAAAATGCTTTTCTTAGCAACACAGTTTATAATAGCCAGATTTTGGAAACAACCTAAATGCCCATCAACTGAGGAATGGATAAAAAAGATGTGGTATTTCTATATAATGGAATACTACTAAACTGTAAAGAATAATAAACTGTACACTTTTATACTTAAATGGATGTGCCTTGAGAATATACTTATTAGTGAAATAAATAAGTCACACATGTGTAAACATCATATTGTTTCATTAGTGTGACAAGCTGAAAGAAAAATTATGTATATGTTTATGTATATGTATATAAAAATAGTTAAAATAGTTTAAAAAAAAACACAATGACCTCCTCTGTCTTCCACATGGCCTGTTCAGAAGTAAATTCAATGTCTCCCTTCACTGAACACCTCTGTAGGGTTCTGCCTTCCCTTCTACACCTTGTCTTAGTCTTTTTGTCCCAGAAAGAATGACCTCAGCCAAAGCCATGACTTAGGTCACCCCTGCCTTTATGTTAACTAACCCACTGAGAGACATTTTGAGTTGATTTTTGGATGGCTTGAGAAATTTTTAATGTGCTATAAGGTTTGGGGGTTTTTTTTGCATATAGAGATCCAGTTGTTGTAGTATATTTATTGAAGGTACAATTTTTTTCTCCACTTAATTGCTTTTGCATCTTTGCCAGAAATCAATTGTCTGTTATGTGGGTATTTATTCTGGGACCTCATATTGGTACATTGGTGGTTTATCTTGGTATCAATGCTGTTTTGTCAAAATTGGTGTAACTTTGTGATAAGTCATGGGATTGGGGACGGTTGGAGCTCTAATTTTGTTCCTTTATCAAAGTTATTTAGACTATTCTGAGTCTTTTGTATTTCTACAGAAATGTAAGAATCAAAATGTTAATTTTTATGAAAAATTATGTTGGCATTTTGATAAGGGATTGTGTTTCCTGATCTTTGTTATTTTTTTCTATTTGTTCTTGGTTTTATTCTGTCTTTTATTTCTAATTTCTTACAAAAGATATGAGGGTATTTCATAACTTTCTTCTTTTCTAATAAATGTACTTGGTGGTAAAAAAATTTTAAAAATCGAATAAAATGCTTTCCTTCTTTTGTTGGGCTTTCTTCATGTTAGCTTTTGAATAAGCATTATCCGGCACTTTTCTTTCATAAACGCATGACTCTTAGAAATAGCTATCTCATTAACAAGAAATTCTCTCAGTGTTCTAGGCATGTCCATGGGAAAAGAGGATGATAATGTCATTTAGCTGTGAACAAGAATACTAGGTATTAGATGATACTTGGTATAAGTGTTGGGGCACAATTATAATGTATACTTGTGTAAAATAGCAAACTTACAGATATTTCATGATCAATTAGAGGTCTCTGACCAAGTTACTGTTCTGCTATTTCTGCTAAATTCAGTTGACCTTGACAGTGTCCCAGTTGCATATCTCCGATGAGCACTGAGTCACAGTAACTGTCTATACCTTAAGGCACCCTGGGCTGATTTGAGGCTGCCCTTAACTGTGCTCATTCTGTAAGATCCTCCTCCCCTTGTTCCCAGAGTGTTTCTATTGTGTCAAGACTAGCCTTTCTGTCAATATATAACTCAATGTATGTAACCAATCATGTAACATTTTGTCACTTGCTTTGTACCTCCCACTTCTAAATTCTACATAGACTAAACTCCTCCCTAATTCAGGGCTGTGGCCTTTGTGGAATTATCCCACAACAGTCTGCTACCATAAAGATTAAATGCTGCCTTCTTATCTCCTTGGTGCAAAGAGTCTTCCATTAAGCGTGGTTTTGGTTTGTCTTGGCTTGGGAATTTCCCCCGCAACGTTAGAAGTAGACTTGCACTCCTGTTTTGTTTTGTGTTGTTTCCTCATATAAGCTGATACATATGTTAAATGGAACAAAGCTTTGATTTTGAGGGAGGCAGAAAAATGAGGGGTACAAGATAAGTATAACAAATATTTATTTTTAGGAAAACTGGTGTTGTGCAGCTCCTGGAGCTAGATAATTATGTGGGCATTTGTGTTTGTGTGTTTTCAGAACAGTGATCAGCAATATTGACAACATTAATTAAAGGAAACAAGATATCCACATTCTCTGTAATCTGAGTTTTAGGATGAGATCAATATAGCAAAAATTTTTTCATGCTATGTTTATACTATATGTAAAACCACAACAGCATAGAATGCCATATATTTTGATGAGAGTACAACCTGTGTAGCCATATTATCTGGATTCAATCTGAGTTCTGCCATTTGTATGTTGGATAACTTTGGAAAAATCAGTTAACCCATCCATGCTTCTGTTGCCTCATTTGTAAAATGGAAATTGTCATAATTATTATTAGAGTCATGAAGAGTGAGTTAATACAACTAAATCATTTAAGACAGAGGAACAAGGCATTCCTGACAGTCACTTTCTACCTAAAGTTGCCCATTATTCATGACTGACTGTGAAGAGATTTGCTCCACTGTTAGATACAGACCTTGACAGTTGCCCTTTTCTTTTCTTCAAAACCAAATGCTGATAAAGTTACCTTTCTCATAAATTTTCCTAAAGCCAAGGGACAACCCATCTGCCACTTAAGAGTAAATGTGCTGCTTTCAACTTTTAGAAGAAGAAGAAAGAAAATAACTGTGTAAAGACAAGTTCTGCCTTGTAGTGGACCTCATCTGTACTGCCTCGTAGTCCTGAGTGACTGACTGACCTACTCAGATGTCCAGTCGTTGGAGCACAGCCAGGAAAGAGGTCAGGGTTGGTGCTGTACAGGGATGGTAACATAGGATCTATAATGACTGATTCAATACTTTGGGTTCCAGTAGTTTTTTTCATTGAATTTTATATTTGCTAAAGAATCAATAGGCTTCCAGTCATTCATTCATTGGCCAGTCTAAGCCCCATTGCTAGCAAACAATGGGAAGGAGAGGAGGGAAACTCTAGACCTGGTTTCAGCTGCCAGGGAAATGTTGGCACTGGTTAATTCTCTACTTGATGACTGGCATGGGAAGTAGACTCCCTAACAATTGGAGATTTCATGGGAAAGTAGGTCCTGGTTATCAACCTCTTGCTGAGATATTTCTTTTATTCTTCTTTGGATTGCCTTTTTATAACTCAAGCTAGGTTTTTTTGTTTTGTTTTGTTGTAATTCCAAGAGTCTCCCTCAAGTATAATTTAGTTTTACTTAACTTTTAAAACTGATACTGCATTCAAAATTCAAAGGGTAGAATGAAGTGACTCACTCTTTGTTCTCAACGCCAACTAACATTACTATCTTCTTGTATGTTCTTCCGAAGAAAGTTTATGTCTTATACAGTTGGCCCTTCGTATTTATACATTCTGCCTCTGTAGATTTCAACAAATGCAGACTGAAAGTATTTGAAAAAGCAATTGCATCTGTACTTAGCATATACAGACTTATTTCTTATCGTTATCCTTTAACTAATAGAGTAAAAGCAAGTAGTTACATAGGACTCACACTGTATTCGTTATTATAAGTAATCTAGAAACGATTTAGTGTATCAGTAAGATGAAAGCCCAGAAGGAGACTTGTTGGGTTAATGAACATTTGTACATGAAAATTTTGTAAGTGCTCCACAAAGTTGCATCAGCCTACATTCCTGCTAGCATAGGAGTGCTTGTTTGCCCAGATCCTTTTAATAGTATGTCATCAAACTATTTAATCTTTGCTAATATGACAGGCAAAAAAACAGCATCTCAAAACATTTTATGCTATTAAAATTTTAAATGAAACTTTTAAAAAACGAAGTTAAACATCTTTTCATATATTTTATAGCCTCTGTTATTCTTTGAGATATCTGTGTATATTCCTTATCCAAGATACTATTGAAATATTGGATTTTTTGTATCACTTTGTAGGAGATTTTTATATTCTTGATGTTTTAACTTTTGTGATTTCTTTCTTTTCTCTTTTTTTGTTTTTGAAACAGGATCTTACTATGCAGTTGAATCTGGTTCCCTCACCATACAACCCAGGCTGGTCAAGGTAATCCTCCTGTATAGAGATTCCTTTTTCATCCTTGTCCCAGTGCAGGAAGTTTACATTTGTAATCCCATGGAAATGTTATTGGAATTCTAATGAGTTAATTCCAATCTTCACTTCCAATGTAACCCATGGTGAGAATAAAGACACTAAGACATATTTATAATTGTGGGAGGCCAGGGGTTCCCAAGTCTGGCCAGGATGAAGACTCATCAGAACAATGGCCTCGACTCAAGGCCTAACCCAGACTTTATTAATTTGTGAAAAAGGTGGTGGCATGAGGAGGAGTGACTGTGAGAATGGTGAGAGATACATGCGTACTGTGAGCAGGGCTAGCTAAGAGGACTGAAAGCACCTCTGCAATATACAGAGAGAAGGATATGCAGAAAGACCAACCTGCATAACACAGTTGAGGTAGCATTTAATGTTTTGGGGCTGGTGCTTTAGATTCTGATGTGCAAACTTTTCCACGCTGGGAAATCATAGCCTCTTATCTCAAGGCTCAACCCAAGTGACAACCCTAGGTGGCTCTGTCATCCCGCCTAGCTCAACCTTAGTTCAGGGAGACACTGGGGTGTCATCTGGGTTCAAAGATTATGCATCAGCACCTCAGCTAGCCTTATTTACATTGCATAGAGCCAATTGAAGGGAAAAGGAAATAGCTTCGCCAGCTCTGTACACATCTGTATGTGGGGATATGACTAGGTTTAGCCAAAATGGAGATAATTGCTCTTTATTCAAGGAGAGCAGTCCAGGTGGTCCTTCACACTCCTGCCTCAGCCTCCCGTGAACTTTTGTGATTTAAATTGTAAATTTTTTTCTCAGTTTAGGTTTTGATAAGGTTCATAATCAGATTTCTTTTTCCATATATGGTTTTAAATTTTTAAGTAGTAGAATTTATAATTTTTAAATCTGGGCTTCATTCTCCCTACCTTTGTTCATGCTCAGAAAGGATTTCCCCCATGAGAAGATTTTTTTAAAAATATCCTGTGTCTTCTTCTCATACTGTTGTGATTTTATTGTTCCCACACAGTCATTTGCTTATGCAGAATTTATTTTAGTGCAAGCATGATATGTGGCTCTAAATATGTTCTAAATTCTCTAACAGTTTTTTAATAATCACTCCCCACTAATTTTAAATACCATCTTTATTAGCTGTAAGTGTTTGTATGTCTATTTTGTATCTAATTCTGGACTCTGAGTCTTTTCTGTTAATACGTCAATGTATTGATACATGATTGTCATATTGTTTTAATTACTGTAGATTTATAATATCCATTAATGTCTGAGAAAGATAGTCCATTTGTATTACTCTTCATTGTCAGAATTTTCTTCTCCTCTACTTGCTTGTTTACTATTCCATGAGTGTGGATTATTTGTGTAATTAATATTAAAATATGCTTATAGTGCTAAAAAATCATTTTGTTACTTTTATTAGGACTGCATTGCATTCATCACTTGGCTTGAAGAGATGTGATACCTCCTTAAGTTCAAAGCCAGCCTGGGCTACATAGTGAGTTCAAGGTCAGCCTGCACTACAAAGCAAGACCCTATCTCAAAAAAACAAAAAGAAAGAAAGAAAGGAAATTGAATTTCTGTACATTATGAATACTTTGAAAAAAGACAAGAAGACAATAAACCAAAATGCTAATACTAGTCATCTATGAAGGTTGAATTGTGGGGCTCATTTTTTCCTTTGTGTTTTGTTATATTTTTAAAACATTTATGTAAGCTGTAATAAACAATAAAATTCTTAAAAATCATATAGCATAACAGGAGTGTGACTGAAATATATTTTCTGAGTCAAGGCAGCAAAGGAATCTCTGCCTTAAGGACATCATGGAACTATGATATAGTGCATTTTCTTCATTGCTTATCCTACTTTTAGTTGTATATTCTGTTACACATAAGCATCTTAAGTGACACATGACAGTCATATATAAACCAAATAGTTGATGCTGTTTGACTTCCCAAGAAGTTAAACATCTTGGAAAGTAAAACTGAGTTAGCACAGAATACTGAACTATTAGATGAGCTACAGGATCAATCATCAATTTGTTCTCTAGATTAATTCAAGTTATTCAAATTTTATAACTTGCATTAAAAATTATAGGTGCTTACATGAAGAAGATTTTCATTTTTGAAAATTAAAATAACATAAAACTGACCACCAAGAACACACTTGTAGTAGAACAAGGTAAGTTTATGACTCATTGAAGAGTGGGACAACATTTATCAAGAAGATCATGAAGCATCTTTGTGAAAGAGTGTCAGAAAGAACCTGTTACAGGATTTGGATTTTGGTTGGTTAATTTAGGAAGGGGTTTCAAGTGGTAAGGATTTGTCCTAGATTGGATGCTATAATAAAGTACAAATCTATTATTGTGTCTCTCAATAAATCTTAACCACAAGAAGAGAAGGTTTAAGAGAAAGATATATAATACACCATAGTCATAGGAATGATATCATTATTCATAGATTTCACTCACACTTGAGTGGGAGACAATTGTACAAGTTTGCAGACCATTCAAGTATAATTTTGACTGGTCCCAATGTCCACAGCTATCCCATGTGTAAAATGCATATTTTCCCTTTGAAAGTTTGCAAGATCTTTTTCCTTCATAGCATCAGTTAAAAGTTCAAATCTTTTCCAAATATCATCAGCTCAAGAGCTAAAAATATTGTTAGCTAAATCAGGGGTCCTTGAGACTCCTGAGTATAATTACATTTTGCCCACAGTTCCTCCCTATTCATGGACCTGTGATACTAACAAGTCACCTGCTCATAGATAAACAATGAAGGAACAGGTATACGATAAGTGCCAAGCATTTCCATTCAAAGAGAAAGTACAAGCTGATCTGGGTGTTGGGGTTCATACCTCTAACTTCTCTGTGAAACTGAAGCAGGAGGATTGCAAGTTTGAGCCCAGCTTGGGCAACATAGTGAGACCCTGTCTCAAAATAAAATAGTAAAAACAGGCTGGAGTTGTAACTCAGGATGAAAGCCCTGGGTTCAATACGCAACACTGAAAAAATTTTTTCTTAGTGCTTTGGATTTTCCCTTACATGACCCTGGTTATTCTTTCTGCATGAAGGCCATTGACAGTCATTCTTAGAATTCTGCCTACCATAGCAATGATTTTTTGTGTAGTCTACATTTGAGATATTTTGAGAGATCAGTTAGAAACATTAGAAATACATAGGAGCACGTGTTACAAGTTAACTTGACTCAAATGTTTAGAAAGATGATGGAATGGTATTCCAATTTCTAAACATGATGATATTAACCAACATGTGTCAGATTATGAGTGAGTCATTTCCCTACCAGCAATGTCATACTCATTAATGACTCCTACAATAAGGAGAACTGTTGGCAAGGATGATCTGATAGTGATTATCTCAGTAAGGAAGTATGAGGAAAGTAAAGAATTAAGAAAAAGAAACCATCTGGGACTTGAAGCTTAGGACATGGTCTTGCTTCTAATTCTGACTGGGAGAGAATCTTAAAGATTTCTGAGGAAGTAGAGAGGTTAATATTGTTGGAACTGCAAGCCAAAAATAACATTGTCAACAGAGTAAAAATGAACTACTAGATAAAAGTGAGATGACATTGAGGACAGGAATTACAGTATTAATGTGGACAGTTTGTTCTTCATGCATTCAATAATGGTGTGTCTTAGTTACTTTTCTCTCATTGCTGAGACAATACCTGGCACCCAAAATTAGGGAAGGAAAGGTTTATTTCTTACAATGTTGGAGGTTTCAATCCATATTCAGCTGGCTGCAAGGCAATGTGGCATGGCTGGGGGGCAGCTGTTCACGGCCACTGCAAACAGCAAGGTGCAAACTGGCAAGAGAGGGAAGACACGCCTTCCTCCTGCCCTTACACTGTATGTCGGCTCCATCCCGGGGCAGGTGCCACACTCACACCACCAATCCCAGCACCAGACAACAAACCAATCATGAACGCCAGACTCAGACTCGTCCATGATTATGTGAGGCTTAAGTGGGGGCCATCCCACCACACTATAACATGGTCCTAGCCTTCGGTCAACCCAAAGTGTTCTCTGAGGCATTCCTGCCTCTCTTAGTGCAGTCATGGGTTTGTGCTAATACTGTAATCATTTCTTGTCCAGTTTTCCAGTGAACAAGGGCAAAGATTACAGTAGGTTATTGTTACAATTACTGCAGTGCATAGGGTTATGTGAAAATTCAGCCTGTGTGGGAAGAATCACCCAAATTTCGACAGCACAGATAGAATAAGAACTCTGGGTTCTGGCCTTATGAGATAATTTAATGGACATCATTTATGGAGTGATCCTTTTAAAGACAGTGTGTTTTGTGTTTTATGAATGTTATCTCTTTGAGTTTTTAAAGTAATCTTTCAGCAACAGGAAGCTTCGAGTCTATTACTAGTGAGCAAGTGTCACTGTCTCTGTGGCACTCTACATACCTATGTTCTGCCCATTAAATTGAGATCACCTACTGGTGTCTGTTGCCAACACCACACTGGACATCGTGAGGAAAGGGGCTCTTTTTCTGAGCCTAAGACAAGCAGTACACTTGCACTGAGCTAAATTGCCTGCCTCTAAAGCCTGTGCTACTATCATCTAGCTTGATGTGCTAACTACATAAAACGGTAGCCCTAACATTCTAAAAAGGTGACGGGGGCACAGCTAGGCCTGGAGGCAAGGAGAGGGCAAGGTTTTAGCATTGGGAGGCCTTCTAGAAATAGCCTGTCTTTTGCTTCGAAAGAAACAATTCTCAAAATTCTATGTTCAGTAAATACTTCTTGAGGATGAGAAACTGAATTCCATGAACAGCACATGAATACTGTTATAAAAATTCTTTCTTCCTTTAACTTTCTTTTTCCAAGAACACACAGAAACTTGGAAGACAGTTATTGCATTGGTTCTGTTGTTCCTTGAACTACTGTTTGATACCAGGTTACAGAAAAGCGCCCATGGAGCTCAAAGATCCACAGACAGTAAACGAGGCTTGGTGACAGTGAGGGGCACAGGTGCTATGAGAACAGAATAAGGGATCCAACCTTGTCCTTGGGTTGGGGCGGTTTTAGAGGCAATCGAATGGAAGGATGGATGTAGTGTGGTTGAATAGGCATTAGCCAGGAATGGAGTGTGTGTGGGCAAGTGTTTGCCACAGAGGCAGAAACAATACCAATACGGCAGACAAGGAGACATGGAGGAAGAGGGAGGTAAGACTCAGAGATGTGCTATAGGTGCAAGCAGATCCTGGAGGGGGTTGGGATTTAACATTTGTAATTTCCTGGGAACAGTGAGAAGCCAGAGAATTTAGAGAGCAATGTGACATATGGACCTTTCTCTCAGGGTAGTTGAGTGGAAAATCAGTTCAAGGAGGAAAGAACACTTATAGGAGGAACAGTAGGTGACTACTGTCTCTGTCTACGAAGTCTGGTAGCCGGACTCTAAATTATCTCACCCCCTTGGCACTACTACTATATTTCCCACCAAGCTGTTTCTGTGTTGTGTCAAAGGCACTTTATACCAATCACCAGTCTGACTATGATGGGAGAGTGGAACATTTTTTCTGGCTGTATTCTACCTCTTAGCTTGTTGGGTCCAAACCTCTTTCTCTCTCTCTGTCTCTCTCTCTCTCTCTCTCTCTCTCATAAGTACACAAAGTTATTTGCTTACCTTTTGACAGGTCCTTAGTAAATGGTGTTTACTTCTGCAAAAACCACTCTATATATGTTCTACTCATTTCCTGGTTAGCTGGTCCTCCTCCAGCTTTCTTATAAAATGTCATTTCTCAGAGCAGCCCACTCTGATATAACAGGAGACCTATTATACACTCCCCATAATCTTTCTATTTCTTTTTCTTAGTGTTTACCTCACTTTGTATGTATTATGCTTATTTGTGTTCTATTTGTCAGGAATCTTTTGATAGCAATGAATGAAATCCAACTTAGTTTGGCCTAATTGGGGGGCCAAAGATGGAAAAGACTGAAGTAGTGTATATAACTGAGAGGTTGGGATAGCATTAGAACCACTCCTAACTCTAGGGAGAATCATTTAATAATTCTGGTGGTAAGCAACACAGTAACACTGACTGGCAGTATTTGGCTCTTGACATGGCAGGATCCAGGAGTTCAAACAACTCCTTCATTTTGTGTTCACTGTGGTCTCTAGAAGACTTGCTCCCTGTTGTGCAACCTGGTAGCTTCCAGTTTCTATTTTCCCAGCTTCAAATCCACTGGGAAAAGATTCTTTATATTGCCATGTCTACAGAAAGTCTCCAAATTGTTTTCAAAAATAGGAATAGATTATAGAAAGAATTTCTATGTTAAGCAAAAGAAACCCAGAGTTAGGTAGTATTTAGCTTGAGTGTTGCTCCTCGGTGCCAGGGACTCAAGCTCCTTTAGTTCCTTCTCAGTTCTTGGATCTCCTTTATGGGCCAGTATGGCTGCTTCAGTTCCTGTAAGCAGTCAGTAAGTTCAGCCAGACACGGAAGGAAGAAAACCACAATCTCTCCATTTAAGGGCATTTCTCTGAAATTGCACTTAAAACACTATTTTTGTACCACTGGCTAAAACTTAGTTGCATGGCTGCACCTAACTACAAGGAAGAGCATGCCCAGAGCAAAATTGGGGGTTGTGTTACTAAGAAAGAAACTGAATGAATATTGAAAGACAACTAACATCCCTGCCATGCAGGCCTATTCATCGGTGTGTAGATAACTAGTGGATTGGTGGGACAGAGTATCTACCCCCCACCCAATGGAATGTAACTATTCAGAGAAGGAGAAATGATACTAGGCCTTCAGACTTCAACTCCTTACATTAGTTAATTTTCAGGGTTTCAAGCAATCAAAAATTCCACTCACATATTCTTAAAAATTAAAGGAGACTTATTGGATTGTGTAACTGAAAAGTCCAGAGGTAGAGCAAATTTTCCAAAGTAGTTGATTTAGATTCTATAATCTACTGATGGCATTTAATACTTTTAAGCTTCTTCATCACAGCAAAATGGTAGAAGATTTTTTCACATTTCTACACTTCAGTGCACCATGACCATGTTGTATACTAAATTTAGTAGCATAGACCAAATGGGGGTTTACCATTCCCTTGCCTGTGAGAGATGGGAATAGTGAAATCACAAGGCTAATCCAAAATGAGGGAAGGAGCACTCCTCTTAGTGTACCTTGTGTGTTACTGGAAAGTAAGAAGAGGGCAGAAAGGATACTGATCAGTGTTCATTACCAACCCTGCTCCCATGTGGGGCATAGACTAAATATCTATTATCTAGCACTGTGCGTGGTATGCAAGTCATTGATCAATAACTATTGATTCAATGGGTATTAACGCCCAGGAAAGATCAGGTACCTCTACTGTAATCTACCCCACCTACCCCCCACAGTTTACTAATGCCACCTTTGTACCTCCTGATTAAATCAACTGGGCACAAAGGTGTCCCAGATTTACCCCAACAGTGGACCATGACCTCTGGGGTCCACACTGTCATGGATATCCTCTTGCAGGCCTGAAATTAGGGGGTTGGGTCCAGCGGTTATGATTTCTTTGGTGAGGTATTAACTTAAATAACAAAACAAAAGAGGTAAGTGCAAGTCATAATTAAATGGGTGTTTCAGTAGAACATGGTCACATGTCAGAACTGAAGGGCAAATCAGAACTGAAGGGCAAATAAATCTACAAAATGAGCAGGAAACCCTAGAATTAACAGTCCAGGGGTCAAGCATGAGTAAAGAAGGCAAATGGGAAGTGAGTGAAGGGGAAAACGCAGGATGTAAATGGTGAACAAGATCAAGTGGAGGCCTCTGTCCTCACAGGTACATCCCCCCAGCAGTCAGCAGATGTGGGCCTGACAGCCACAAACTGTGAGGCAAATTTCAAAGAGGGGAGACCTCTTAGAGGAGCCAACTGTACCCCGCAGGTCATTGCCAGAACCTAGAGACCTTGGGGGCCAGGAGAATGGCAACTTGGAGAGCAAACAGCCATTCCTGAGGAAATATACTGAGGAGACAGTGTAGCACCTAACTCTGGAGTCGGATTACCTGGATATAAATGCCGTCTTGCCGCTTCCCATCCATGTGATTTTTGTTCAAGTCAGTCAATTTTTCTGCCCTCCTGTTTCCATCCATGTAAGAGTTTGTACATTCTTTGTTATGAAAATTAAACTAGCAATTCTAAAGCTTATTTGCATGGGCTCTTGTACACCGAAACAATGAATAAATGCTCACCATTATTGTCAGCTGCAGCTAATTGTAGTACTACTTAGCAACAAAGAAAACTGGAGAACAAATTAGAAACCCATGGTCAGTTTCAGAGCTCTTAAGTGCCAGTTCTGAACTGCCACGCCTTTCAGGACTTTGCACAAGGATCTCATGTGCATCAAACTCTCCTGGAAAGCTGGCTAAAATATTCACATCTGCTTCACATCTCACCTCTTACATCCATTCCTCAAGGTTAGAGCAGCTGCTGTTCTAGAGGTCTGATGAGTGCATTAACGCCACCTGAATTTTTCCTACCCTGCATTTAGCGCAGCCCAGGATGAGAACTAGGACGAAGGCTTAGTTTCTATAAGATCCCGCTAACACCTGACACAGAGTCTGAGTTACTATCCACTCCTTCATCTTCCTTTAGCAAACATTTGCTGAAAACATCCTCTATATCAAGCAGTCAGTTGAATGATGGTGATCTGAATCGGACATCCAAACATGGACCCTTCCCTGTTGAGCTTGCTGCTATACACAGGAAATAGTTAAAGTGCCATGAGGATTATAAAGGGGAGATAAAGGATGCAGTGGGGGCCATGGGTCTCAGAGGAAGTAGATAGGACAACAAGTAGCACCTAGTGATAACAAGGGAGATCACAAGGCTGAGAAAATGACCAAACGCACCTTGAGTGAGCACATGCTGTGGTTTAGACGATTGTCTCCATAAGATCATAGCACATGCTGTGCTAAAGGCTGGCACCAGCAGAAGGTAATGAAATCTCTAGGAATGAAACTTTATGGGATGTTCTTGAGTCATGGGACTGTGCCCCCAAAAGCTACTATGAGATCCTAGCCCATCCTCTCTTTGCTTCCTAGCTGATGAGGTAAATGGTTTTGCTCCACCACATACCTGTCCTGATGTGCTACCTCACTACAGGCTGAAAGACATGGGTCCAATTGATCTAGTCCAAAACCTCCAAAACTGCTAGCCAAAAACAAAACTTTTCTCTTTACAGTTTGATATCTCAGATATGGCATTGTACTAACTCAAAACTGATAACTGTAATGTAGAAAACTTTTCCCCGGGAAATGGGACATCAGAAACTTTTAAAGTATATTTTTGTGACTGGTTTCCTCTACAAACAAAATTTTAAAACACATACGAAGGCATGGAATTATCGGTCAGTGGTAGAGGATTCACCTAGCATATGTGAGACCCTGGGTCTGATCCCCAGCACCAGCAAAAAATCAGCAACAACATATTTCTCAGAGAATTTATGATTGAAAAATAATACATAGGACCTGGAAAACAATCAGTTCTCAAAAATGATAGCAATGGTGGTTATCATCATCCTAATCATTGACATTGTCATTGTCATCCTGTTGGTGATGGGAACTAGGCAGTGGCTGAAGAATGAATGCTTCAGTGTAAAGAAGATGTAAAAAAGCACATTGTCATCATTTTCCTTTTCTAAGACACAGATGGCGGTAAACAGATTGTAAAGATGCAAAAGAACAGTTACGGAGACTGTAACTTTCAGCCCAATATTCTCAGGTGCACATAAAGTTTACAAAACCTTTCATCAAAAGAACTGTTTTTTTTGTTTGTTTGTTTGTTTGTTTGTTTTTATTGAACTCAAGACCTTGCACTTGCCAGGCAGGCACTGTGCCACTCAGCTAAATCCCTGAGACATCAAAGTAAGAACTTTGACTTCTCTAATTCTATCAAGCCTTATAAACTACTCCAAGAATAACAATAACAATACCAACAAAATCAAAACCAATATATGAGCAAACAACTTTTTAGGAAGAGTTACACTTCCATTGATGTATCTCTCCAGAAATGGTTTCTGAAAACTAGGTCTCTCTTTCTCCCTTCCCTAGCCTCAGAACCTGAGCACTGCTCAAACCATTTTGTTTTCCCAACACATGTAACATTTCTTTCAGGGTTTTAGCAAATTCATGTTTTTCCAAGAGCAATGGGTAGGGATCCAGGCTTGTGGGCATTATTGTTCATTGTAATGTTAAGAAAATGAAGAACTGCAACAAGTCAGGCTCTTTTAGTCAGGGAAAATAGAGAATTATAATGCCGGACCCTATTGGGTTACAATTTGGGTGTTGGATTTTTTGTTGTTGTTCTTTTTGTCTCATTTTTATTTTTGAGACGGAGCTGGAACACAGGTAAATTACTGTTTTCTTTCTCACTGATCAGGAGGCAGGCCCTGATATCTATAAAGACTTGTCATCAAGGGCCCTTGGCTGTGGAACCCACGGCTGAGTTGGACAGATTTCAGCATCATATCTGGTCTTCTTTCAGTAAAGCCAGAAACTGATTTTTGCTTGTCATCCCCATACCTAGCAGAAGCTAGGCCTGGTCCAGCCTCATGAGCTCGGCTATGGGTTCCACTTAAAAGCTTTATTGTGAGGGCATCAAGTTCAAATAATGACTTCTTAAAATACTCCACGGCCTGCCTCCTTCCAAACTCTGCCTTAATTTCTAACCATTCCTCTGTTGCAATTTAACTTCCAGCCATGAAGAACTTCTTTCAGTTCTTCAGAAGCCAGTGCCACTCTAGCCTCTGACCATTGCTCTCTGCCTGGAAATTCTTCACACCTCCTCCTCATCAGTGTAAACCCCTACTTGCCCTCCAGGTTTTTGCCTACATCATCACCTCTGGAATACCTTCCTCCCCAGCCCCATGCAAAACCATGATGAAAGGTCTTGTGCACTTCAGGAAGTTACTTACAAAAGTCTTGCTCATGTACACTGTATTCCCAGGTTTATCACTGGGTGGTGCATAGAGTCAGCAATAAATACCTACTGAAAGAATGAATGACTGAATGAATGAATCAATGAATAAACAAAAGATACCTTTTGCCAACAATGACCAATCCCTCTGATTACTTTCCTTAAGGACTTAGATGGTAAAGAATACTTTTGGTGTCCTTCAACTGGTTGGCCCAGACCAAGAAGTTGAAGTTTGCATAAAGGATATGAGAAAATGTTTATTATGTAAAATAAAATAATTAGCAATAAAGTGATTTAGAAAAAAAATCCAAAGTGATTTTGCTGGGATGGATATATGTCAGTGCTCAGTTTCAAGGATACATCTTCCAGCCTGCTTCTGAGTATTTGTTCTGTATTTCTCACAGGGAGAACCTTAAGTCTGTAGCATACATGTACCACTAAGGTCAGTCTTCAGATGATTCCTCGGGCTGCTCCATAGGAATACTAAACTCTTAAAACCAATACTAAGGGGATTCATCCCCTGACTAGGACTCATAATCCAAGACTTGATTATAAGTGTAGCAGGAAGAGAGACCAAGACTTGACATGAGATCTACTGACTAAGTGGCACAGAATGATGCCAGTGGAAGGGCCAGTTGGAAGCCACCTTTGTCAAGCTACCTCGGTAGCACAGCTACCTCGGTAACAATCAGGTACCAACTGGCAAGGGAGCTTCCAATCAAGAAGTAGTGAAAGTTTGAAGGTGTGTTCATGGCTGGCCCCAGCAAGAGAAAGTGGAAGGTCTCTTCCATCAGAGTTGAGTTCAGTGCTAAACTAGGGATAAGACAAGTTGGAACTGCCAGTTGGTGCAGGAGAAAGAAGCCAGAAGTGGTAGAATTTGGGTCAGGGAAAGTCACCCTTCTGAAACACTGGCCTCTTCAGAGGGATCAACTGTGAAAGATGCTGGGCCTGTATAGGGAGGGTCTAAGGAATATATGAGAGGCACAGAATCAATGGACAATAACCAGATGCTCAGGAAATCAGAGGGGTAGGAAATGAGGTGGGGCTTATACTAGAACAGAATCATGTTATTGAATCCCACATGAGCATAACCCATTTTCTCTCTGGGCTCTTCTCTTGAGGATGATGAAGGGTAAAATTGATGGACAGCAGTGGGGAATGAACCAAGTGTAGTTTATTAGAGAGAATAAAGAAAAGTTCTCACTTGCTGAGAGGTGTCCCAGTGGAGGACGCTGAGGAGGTCCTGAATTTCAGGGGTTTATATACACTTTGTTGGGCTATGTTGCTGGGCATGTGAAAATGAGACAAAGAAACCATGTGGTTGCCACTTTCAGCTATGCTTGAGTTAGGAGAAGTAGATTTCCTTGTTCCCCAGCTTCCCAGGTCTTATCTCAGTTTGTCCAGGCCCTTGTCCTATGAAATAATGTGTGGCTATTTTTAGCTAGGCCTCTGGCAATAGGGGAACAGATGTCCTCTCCTGCCAGGACATAGTGGATTCCACTGGGAAGATGGATAGCATGAGAATCCTAGAGTTGTGAGCACCTTGCAGGTGCTGAAGAAACTTTGGAATTGGGTAGCCATCATGGCAGAAAACAAAGCATTAGTAATGATTCTTCCTAACTTCACGATGGGAGGAGGGCCTTCAAACTGTGTGTTCGTGGAGGTGACTGGAAGCTGACGTGTGTGGAAACAGTATTGATGGATGTGGGAAGGCAGCTTTGAAGGAAGGCCTGGAATTGAAGCAGGGTGCAAATCACCAAAGCAGTGAGGTTGTGAAAGCAAAGTTCATTTTGCAGACTCTGAAAAAAGTAAAGCACCAAAAGAATACTTGAGTGTTTAGGGCCTAGCCAACAGTACCTTTTCAGAAATGTCGGAGCTATTCCACCCAGGGCTGGAAGAGTGCCCAGGAGGGTCAGGGGCCAAACCAGGGTAGGGGAAGAAGTAGGGATTCTCTGTTCTGTGCAGGAACTAGATAGGCTACTGGGTTAGAAGAGATCAGGCTCTTTGCTCTCCAGTAGAGTGTGGCTCCTATGACTTAGGACTGAGTCGCATATGTCTATAACTGATAAGAATGTAGCTCCATCTGACATCAGTCTGGTGGTGACATAGAACTCAAGGTCAGAGTTCTTCTTTTAGGGTCTGGCTCCTCAAGCTGTAAACCAGTTGATAAGCTCATTATTTAGGCAATTCTCACAACGGTGGTGAGGGAGTCCATCAGCCTTAAAGACATAGATCCTGAAGAGTGGATATGTGTCCAGCTTTTCTGTCCAACATATGCCACTAAACAGTTATTAACTTAATGAGAAAGAGAGGCAAGCATTCACAGCAGCCAGACAAATGGTGGGAATTCACACCTGTGAAGGCACTCTTTCTTCAGAACTTGGAGGATGTTATGATTTATATTTAAGTGTACCCCCAAAGCCTCATTACTCATAGATGGGGCTTTGGGGAGGTATTTGGATCACAAGGGTGTGATATTCATCAGAGGCTTGATCCAGTGATGATTTTATAGCTAAATGTGATGTTGGGATTTGAAGCCTGGTCTGAATGAAGCGGATCACTGGGGAAGCCTGGAAGGGTCTATCTCCCGTCCTCCTCCTTGATCTCTCTCTGCTTCCTGCCACCATGCCACAATGGGTTTCTCCTCTGCCATGCCCCACTGCCATGCTACCCTGACTTGGAGCAGGTGACAATGGACTAAAACCTCTATTGCTGAGGCCCATGAAGCTCTCAAACTTTTTGGGTGAGGACTGTGAAGGGCAGTAAGAAGGTGAACAAATAGACAAAATGCAGAAAGCTGGGATCAGGTGGAGCCCTGTCTCCGGATGGGAGGAAAAGAACTGCTCAACCAATGCAGTGTGTTTATTTATACATTTGGCAAGTTAGTTATGTGACACCCTGTTGCCTAGCAATCTGCATGCTTGGCAACCTGAGGGCTTGGTGTTTTTTGGACTGGAGGAGTTTGTTTATGTGGCTTGCCTTGGGCGTTCTTTGTTTTGGGGAGCAGCCTTATTTTAGCCTCGGATGTGGGATTGATCTCTAGCTTTAGCAGCTCGTGACATCTCCACTTTTCTGTTTTTGTAGTTGCAAACAAAATGTGTTTAAATGAAATTGGATGAGCTCTTTTTGGAGAACTTTTTTAGGTGATTTCTTTTTGTGGTTATGCTTTTGTTGTTGTTGGATATTTAAGACTAAGTTGAAGTGAGACCTGTATTAATTAAAATTGATGCTTTGCTATTTATTAAGGTTAGTTAAGTCTCTTTAGGAATTATCTTGGAACCATGCACAGCACCTTTTAGTACTTCGGTCAGTGTTAGCTATCTGGGTGAGTCATGGCCACTGCTTAACTAAATTGTTTTATTATGAAAGGTTGGGAAATATTTATTTATTTATTTATTAGTGACTCTCCTTAGGCACACTATATATTGTTGATCACTGTTGTTCTGTGGTCTCGCAATCTCCTTGGTCAGAAGACCAGGAAATCACTGAGTGAAGGATGTTGAAGCAGAGGGTTTTTTTATGCCCTGGTTCTTTACTGACCTTGCAAGGCTAGGGCCAAAATATTGACTGTCCTTCTAGTCTATATGCGTATATATACATATATATATATATATTTAGTATTTAGTATTTAAATTCCTGTAGAATGTTAACAAAAATATATTTTACACAGAAAATTAGAAATCAAAACTATACATGTTATTGAAGTATGACAATCTTGATGACATTTTTGTAACACACCTGAATTTTTATTGACATAAAATATCCATTTTAGTTAATGTCTCCATCTAATATATAAAAAGATTTTACCTAACTTGTTGAGCTTTAGTGGGATATATATCTCATAAGTTTTTGTTAAAAGCAGAGGTCTGAATCTGAAAGAAAAGCATATCACCATAAATGATGTCTGTTTTACATTTTTAGAAGACCTATATATCTGAAGGCATGAATACATTTAATATACCACAAGGTTAATAACAATCAATTGTCAGAGCCATATGAAAACTTTGTATCAGAGCATCTTTAAATCAAAAACTTTATTGTCTGGAAAGCTTAATCTTATTGATGATGATCAATGTAAACATATTACAATAATATGTTTTTAATAAAAATTATTAGAGTGTCTCCCACAAGGCTATGGAGATCTTTGGGGCTTTTCATTAATGCCCAAGAACTGGTTAATGTTATTTTAAGCAACTGCTTTTTTATTTTTCAATTAGAATCCTGTCCAATAATCTCTCCACACTCTAAGGACTTTCTAATTATTGCAACAATTTTTGATGATATATGAAAACCCAATCACAACATTTAACACATTATTTCTGAACAATGAGAGATTTTCACGTCATAATATATAAAAAACAATATACAAAACATTAATACAGCCAATTTTAGCATCATTTTGACAAATTGGCAACTTGGATGGAAAAATGCTTTTTAAATTTATAAACCAAATTAAATTTTGAACAAATGATCTAAAAATACAAAAAAAAAGGGAAAGAGAAAAACTCGAGCTCAATAAAAAGTAGGTGTTCATGGATATGACAAACGGACAAAAAAACAAGTACACAGCTTAACAGACTGGACACACAGACAAACCTCTTACAAAATCAGAGTATACTCAAATATATTTTTGACCAAATTAAATTATAATAACTTTTACAACTTTAGAATTCATAGCTAGAAGTAGACTAGTCAGATTTTGTCGTAGGTC
The DNA here is from genome assembly GCA_004363535.1 of Dasyprocta punctata. Taxonomy (NCBI): domain Eukaryota; kingdom Metazoa; phylum Chordata; class Mammalia; order Rodentia; family Dasyproctidae; genus Dasyprocta; species Dasyprocta punctata. The sequence goes on along the minus strand of RJWM01001602.1, from coordinate 83,972 downwards.
AATTAGCAGAGATCTCTTAAGAATTTGGAAGGAATAAAATCTTTTATCTATAATCAATATGTATTTTTGTATTTTATTTTGTCTTAAGAATGCTAGTAACCTTTGTGCTCCTTTTTTTACTTGGCTTTTAGCTCAGTAATCTATACACCTTCAGTTACCTATTTAGACCTTTAATTTTTAACTTTGGTTACCATCTCTTGGGCATCTTGTGTCAACTCTTCCAATTGGTGCCAGGTCGGGTCTAGCCCCATCTTTGTCTATCAGCTGTGGCATGGTCTCCGAGGCATCACTGTCATAGGACTGGGCATCTGCTTCATGAAAGGTGAAATCAATTCTTTTTCTGGGTCTGGGTCCATGATATAGCCAGACAGCATGCTCTGGCACCCAGATAAACCATTTAACCTTCTCTGGAAAAACACAAGCATATCCTCTACCCCAAGTGAGTAATGGGCTAGGACCCTTCCACTGTTGAATATGAAGATATTTTTAAAGGACCCTTCCTAAATTTTTTTTTATCTGATTGAATTGTTTTTCAACTGCTGTAGTTTTATCCTTAGTAGGACTTTAAAAGTTAACGATACTTACTGCCAAGTGAAGTCTATTATAAGTTATAAAATTTATAGGGAAGGATTCCCTCTTTTGTTTTTGTAATTGAATTTTGACTGTATGGTGAGAATGTTTAACTATTTTTAGACCTTGAAGATTATAAGGAATTTTTGTGGTAAGGGAAATATGAAAAGTTTTATAGGCAGCACTCATATAGGCTGGGCACTCATATTAGTCTTCAGTGTAGAAAAACAACCCTGAATTTTGTATTTAGGCAATATCTGTACAAATCTGAATCATCTCAGACAGTGTAGCCCAATTTGTGGATTCTTAAAGCCTCTTTATAGCATTTATTTGTATTTTTAAAGGCAAGTTGTTGAATGATTAACTTGTTAGCCTCTGTGTCACTTACAGTCTTGTTAGCCAGCAATAAGCATGCCACAAAATCCTGAAATGGTTTGAGACCCTGATGAATGAAAGTTAAATCAAGATATGTCTCACCCTTTGAAGGAAGTTCCTTCTAAGCTCTTGTAGCAGCTATTTTAATTTGCTCATATATTTGCAATTTAAAAGTAAGTTGATTATTTGTGTTAACAAAGGCAACTTTTTTGGTTAACATGTGTTTCATACTGGCTATGTTGTGAGCAGCATTGTGAGGGACTTGATCTGTGCACAATTTAATAAAATTTTCTTTTTACAATAAGTATTCCCCTGAACTTACATATGTTTTAGCTATTTTTTTTTAATCATTTGGGGCCATAACCTGTTGGAGCCCTATCAAACCCAACATAAGAGGTACTACCACTATCATAGGTGGTGGTAGCTTGTTTTAATTTTTTTAGGGATTTAAAGGGTATAGTTTTATGAAGACATATAATTTGTCCTGGATTATTGAGGACTCAAAGTCTAGTAACAGGGTAGATATGTTGAAAATCCTCTATGAACTCTCCCACTTGTCTGGTTTCTTTTAGCACCAGTTACAAGGGAGATAGAGAAAATGGTTCTATTCTCTGAGAGGTGAAAGTTTTAACCTGTGGCACAGGAAAAATTTTTTGAGCTGAAAAGGCAGAAATTGCTGCTCATAGCTCTGTTAAATTTACCAGGGGTTGTGAAATGGAATTTCAGTGAAACACTCCTCTAGTGGGAAAGGAATATTTTTGTCTCCAACAGATTTCTTTTTTTAATCTAATTGAGCAAAGTTAGAGGGGTTAAGCTCTGGTGGGGTTATTGTTGCTCTACCATCTTTTTGTTGTTGTTGTTCAGGATTTTATTTTGAAATAGTGCTCTGAGCCAAATCTTTTGTGGTCATCTCAACAAACTTATGACCATGAAAGCACTCCCTAATACAAATCATCGAAAGTAGAGTAAATACAGGAATCAAGAATGCAACAAGCAGGCTCGGGTTATAACTCAGTGGCACAGTGCCTTCCTGGCAAGCACAAGATCCTGAGTTCAATTCCTGGTACAACAGCCAGGCATGGTGACACACGCCTTTAATCCCAGCCCTCAGGAGGCTGAGGTAGGTGGAGCATTGTGAGTCTGAGGCTGTTTGGGCTACAATGCGAGCAAGGCCGGTCTGAACTATCTAGTGTGACCCTGCCTCAAAAAAGCATAGGGCCAGGAGTTTGGCTCAGTGGCTTAAGTGCCTGCCTGGCAGGCATGAGGTTGAGAGTTTGATTCCTGGTACTGCCAAAACAAAACAAACAAACAAAAAAAGAATATAGCAAATATATATATATATATATATATATATATATATCTGAGGTTCTTGAGAACCTGTTTGTCTCATGTTTTATACCTAATACGGGCTTAGTATTCATGATATTAATAGGCTCAACGTTGAGAATTTCAATACTTTGGGCTCAATATTGATGATACTGATGGGCACAATACTGAGGATATTCATACACCCCTCTCCCTTTTGCATGCACACTACAGGTGTCTTTTTTTACCTATTAAATGATGAATTTCCTCATGCCCTGGGTCCCTGTTCAGGCACCATTCTTCCACAACTTTGCAGCTCTCAAACTTTGGACTGAGGACCGTGAAGGGCAGGGAGAAGATGAAAAAATAAAGATAAAACACAGAAAGCTGGGATCAGGTGGAGTCCTCTCTCCTGATGGGAGGAAAGGAACAGCTCAACCCATGTCGTGCATTTATGTATACATTTGGCAAGTTAGTGTCACTTGACACCCCGTTACCTAGCAATCTGCATACATGGCAACCTGAGGGTTTGGTGTTTTATGGACTGGAGCAGTTTGTTTGTGTGGCTTGCCTTGGACACACTTTGTTTTTGGGACCAGCCTTGTTTTAGCCTCACATGTGGGGCTGATCTCCAGCTTTAGTGGCTCTCAACACTATACAGAATGTGAGCCAAAATAGCATTGTCCTTCTTTAAATTGTATCTCACTAATGAGAAAATAACTAAAACAGAAGACAAGGACTATAAAACCATGGATCTCAGATTCAGTTTGTCTAAGAATCATCTTTAGAATTTGTGCAAAGTCCACTCTTGTCCTTCCTTCCATCAGAATTAGTGGCTCTGAATGTGTCTGTAAACAGTGTGTCCCAGGAATCCTCATTTTAAACATATTCTCCTAAAGTTTTTGATCATTTGTTTGTTTGTTTTTTGATATAAGATCTTGCTATGTGGTTCAAACTGGCCTTGAACTCACTGTGTAGCCCAGGCTGGTCTCAAACTCACAGCAATTCTCCTGCTTCAGCCTCCCAAGTACTGGGATTACAGAAATGTGCCACCAGGTTCAGCTTGTAACGGTTCTTATCTTTGAGGTCTGTGTGCTATGTTCTAAGACACAATGATGTAGAAACCCACTTTGCTCCAGGAATTAGAGACGTAGTTTTCATTTAATGAACATTGGGTAAAATCTACCTTGATTAGGCTCAAGGCCTAGATACAATTATTGATCATGGCCTAGATGAAATCATAAGGAATTTAGGGAGAGATGTGGTCAACTAGAGTACACTTAATTGATAAAGATGAGACAAGAGGGACAAATGTTGAGGCTAGATAATTTCTGTATTGGTCAGGCAGTCAAGGGCTGAGGCCAAGGAATTATTGGTGTGGTTGGAGCTACTGTTAGTTAGCTGAATGGACACTCACATACTCCTGAACAGCCAGTCAGTGCCATGGATAGTGGTTAAGGAAGGAAAGACTGAGCCTGAAGCTGTAGCCTCAGTCATTAACACCCATAGATCATTCCCAGCTGTTCTTGGTGTGCTGACAGGAACCTGGCACTGACGGTGACCTCATACTGGGGGTGACTTTGGCCTCCTTTATGTTTCACTTCTGCAAGACTCTTAAGTTACAAGGAATTCTTAGAACAGAACCTCTGTTTCCAAGTTACCAACTGCATCTCATATTGCCAAGAAATTTGGGGCTTTTCTGCCAGAAAGGCTAGACAATCTTAGGGTAAGTTGGATTGGAAAATGAGGGAGGAAGTTGATTCTTAAGAATCTTTAGATTCCTTCTCATCCATTCCTCTTGGAGAGCTAGAATCCTGACAACTTCAGCAAATAAGATAACAAAGGAAAGAAACATATACTTTTACAATGATGCAAGATTTCTAGCTTGTGACAGTGTGATAAGTCAAGTGATAGCACCATACCAAAGAGGGAGACTGTGCCAAGAAAAAATTGTTAGAATTTGCTTATCAAGTTGCTGCCTGTTTATCTTACCTTGTTTAAGGAATAGAGACTGAACTCTCCCTGCTGAAAGAATTCTGCCCTGCGTATTTCTAAGATTTTAAGATTCATTTGGATTTACGAGTTTCCTTTTTAAAATACTACAATCCCAAGAGAACATTCTTGCTTTAAGTAGATTGTTTGTTTTGTTTGGTTTTTTGGTTTTTGGTGTTTTTTGAGACAGGGTCTCACTATGCAGTTCAGTCTGGCCTTGAGATCACTTTGTAGCCCAGGCTGGTCTCGAACTCACAATGATTCTCCTGCCTCAGCCTCCTGAGTGGTGGGATTACAGGCATGTGCCATCACACCTGGCTTAAATAGATAATTTTAGTTGGATTTTACTCATAAAATCTGTGGGTCAGCAGTGACACTGAGAAAAGGCAAATTCTGATTGAGTGCTAGAAATAAAAAATGGTGTGTTTGGATGCACTTTGAGTGAGGGGAATGGAACTTCAGTATAACCAGAAGGTAGCTTAAGGTATCACTATCTGATGAGAAAGGGAAGGAAGAAGAGACCATTTCTCATGTTCTCTTAGCTCCCTGATTCCTAAATAATATTTTCTCCCTTCTCCTACTTTTGGCTGGTTTACTCCCACTAATCCTCTAAGATCAGTTTCACCATCACTTCCTCCTGAGACTTGTGCATGACAAAGAATACCTGAAGAAATTTATGACAATCAAATCAATACTTCAAATGTTCTGAAGGACATTCTAAAAAGAGATAACAAGGACTACAACTCCATGAACTCCAACGGAATGAATCCACCAGGGAAGGCAAGCTATTGAACAGAGGGAGAAAAAGGAAACCAACAACAGGAAAATAATATGACAAGGATAAGTCAGTAGATATCAATTTTAATCATCTATGTTAATGGTCTCAAGTCTCCAATCAAAAGAAACAGGCTGGCAGAATGGATCAAGAAGCAAGATCCAACAATATATACAAGAAACACATTTAATTCAAAAAGAAATTCATAGACTGAAAGTCAAAAGATGGAAAGCAATACTCAAAGCAACTGGAATCTAGAAAAAAAAAGGGTAGTTATTCTATTTGCAAACAAATTGGATTTCAAGTCAAGACCGAAGAGAGACTTAGAAGGTCACTATATCCTTGTAAAGGGAACAATTCAAGAAGAAGAGATAACAATCATAAATATGTATACACCAAATACCAGTGCACCCAACTATACAAAACAAATGTTAACAGAGATGAAAAATCAATAAACACTAATACGATTGTAATGGGGGACCTCAATACCCCACTGTCACAAATATATAGGTCATCTAGATTAAAAAAATCAACAATGAAATATCACAGCTGAACCAAACTTTTGAACAAATGGACTTAGTAGCTGTCTACAGAGTATTCCACCCCCACAATATCAGCATATACATTCTTTTCACCTGCAAATGAGATGTTCTCCAAAATAGACCACATACTCGCTCACAGAATATGCTTAAATGCAAAGGAATTTAAATTATTCCCTGCATATTCTCAGATCATAGTGCAATAAAATTGGAAATAAATGGCAAAAGAAATTTTAAAAACTTCATCAACACATAGAAATTAAAAAGTACCCTCCTGAACAACCAATTAGTCATGCATGAAATTAAAGAAGAAATCTGACAGTTTCTACAATTAAATCAACATACAATACAACATACCAAAATTTATGGGACACAATAAAAGCAATTCTACAAGGGAAATTTATAGTAGTGAATTCCCATGTCAGAAAAACAGAGCAAGCTCAAATAAACAACCTAAAGTTGAACCTCAAACTTCTAGAAAAAGAAGAGCAAGTCAAGTCCAAAGGTCATATGAGGTAGAAAATTACAAAGATCAGAACAGAAATTAATGAAATGGAAACTAAGAAAACAATGCAAGGGATCAAAGAATGGAAGAGTTGATTCTTTGAAAGATTAAATGAAATTGACAAACACTAAGTAAACCTTATTTAAAAAAGGAAAGACACAAATCCATTCAATTAGGAATGAAAAAGGTGAAATCACAACATATCCTACAGAAATTCAGAAGATCATCAATAAATCCTCTGAGAACCAGTATTCTAGTAAGATGGAAAACATTGAAGAAATGGACAGATTTCTAGACATATATGAATTACCCATGCTGAATCAAGAAGATATAAATGTTCTAAATAACCCTATATCAGTCAAAGAAATTGAATTTGTAATTAAAAACCTACCAATAAAGACAAGCCCAGGCCCCGATGAACTACTGCTGAATTCTACCACTCTTACTCAATATAGTTCTGGAAACATTTGCCAAAGCAAGTAGACAAGAGGAAGAAATAAAGGGAATAAGAATAGTAAAGGAAGAAAATAAATCATTATTTGTGTGTAAAATGACACTCTACATAGAAGACCCCCAAAATTTCACCAAAAGATGTTAAGATTTACTAACTAAATTTGGCAGCATAGCAGGATACAAAGTCAACACTCAAAAGTCAATAGTATTCCTTTATACAAATAACAAACTAGAGAGAAATTAAGGAAACAGCATCTTTAACAATACAATCCCAAAAAAGTGTATCTAATCCCAGTTTGGGTTCTAGCTTTCGTGTATTCAGATGTAGTAAGATTACTTTCGTTTCAGTATATATTTTATCTGGTGTTTTCTACGACTTAGATAAATTTTAGTCTTATTTTAGGTTTTTCTAAAACACTCTTTACGCCGGTCTTTATTAGTTTGGGTTAATCGTATGACCGCGGTGGCTGGCACGAAATTTACCAACCCTTTCTATTGGTGCATAACTTAGTCAAACTTTCGTTTATTGCTTAATTTTTATTACTGCTGTTTCCCATGGGGGTGTGGCAAAGCAAGGTGTTGTGAGCTACTAATTAGTGCGCTTGATACCCGCTCCTTTTATCCTCTGTGGTTAAAAGGGCATTTTCACCGGGGTGAGGAGTCTTGCATGTATAATTTTACATTTAACTAATAAAAAGGCCAGGACCAAACCTGTTGTCTATGAAGTTGTACGACTTATCTAAGCATCTTCAGTGCTTTGCTTTAATTTTTAAGCTACGTAGACTAGGTATAAGTTCATAGGATGGGTAGTACTTTTTTTACTACACCCTATGAAATGGTTGGAAAAAAAGAAAGACAAAATTTGCATGGTTGGGTCCGGCGAAATTTTCGCGGGAGTCAATTTTTGTATGTCCTGCTAGCATTAAGGAAATACACGGCAGCCTATTGGTCGATGGGGAGGGAGAGCAAGTACACTTTCCAGTATACTTACCTTGTTACGACTTATCTCCTCTTGTGTTGTTGTTCTGGGTGAGTTTTTGGACACTTGAGGAGGGTGACGGGCGGTGTGTACGTGCTTCATGGCCTGGTTCAATTAAGCTCTCTGTTCTTAATTTACTACTAAATCCTCCTTACATCCCCAGTTTCATGGGGATTTGCGTAAAATGTTCTTTGATAAGAAAATGTAGCCCATTTCTTTCCACCTCATGGGCTACACCTTGACCTAACGTTTTTATTGTTGATAGTTAAGCTTACTGTTGTTCCATAACAGGGTTTGCTGAAGATGGCGGTATATAAGCTGAATTAGCAAGAGGTGGTGAGGTATATCGGGGTTTATCGATTACAGAACAGGCTCCTCTAGGTGGGTGTAAAGCACCGCCAAGTCCTTTGAGTTTTAAGCTGTGGCTAGTAGTTCTCGGGCGAGAATTTTTGTTATAAAATTTTTATGTTTATGGCTAGGCATAGTGGGGTATCTAATCAATGTAAAGAATCAATGTAAAGAATCAATGTAAAGAATCAATGTAAAGAAGGAAGTCAAGACCTTTGCATTGAAAACTACAGCGCTCTGAAAAAGGAGTTTGAAGAGTGTATCAGAAAACAGAATGATAGCCCTTGATGTTGGGTAGGAATAACCAACATAGTGAAAATGTCATACTTTTGAAATTGTTACACAGATGTAATGCAATCCCAATCAAAATACCAATAGTATATCTCACAGAACTAGAGAAAACAATCTTAAAATTCATTTAGAAGTATAAGTAACCTAGAATTGCAACAGCAGTTCTGGACAACAAAGGCAAGGCAGGGAGCATCACAATCCCTGACCTAAAATTATACTACAAAACCACTGTGATAAAAACACCATGGTATTCGAACAAAAACAGAACCAAGAAGCAATGGAACAGATTAGAAGATGGAGGAAGAACTCCAAACACACTTAACCACCTTATCTTTGACAGAGGAGCCAAATACCTTCACTGGAAGAAAGGTAGCCTCTTTAATAAACGATGCTGGAAAAACTGGCTTCTCACATGCTGAAGATTAAACTACATCTTCCACTATGCACTAAACTAAAAGCAAAATGGATCAAAGATCTAAATAGTAAAACATAAACATTAAATCTTCTGGTAGATAGAATAGGTACAATTCTTGAAGACACTGGTGTAGGCAAACAAATAAAACCGTTATCACACAGAACTATCACAAAGAATCAACAACCCAGATCTTGTCTTATTAAAAAGCTTTTGAACAGCAAAGGAAACCACCAACAGACTGAAGAGATGACTCACATTGTGGCAAAAAGGTTTTGCCAGCTGTGCCACAGACAAAGCACTAATATCTAGAGTAACAATATCTAGAACTCAAAAACTCAGACCCTCCAACATTTAAAGACCTAATTCAAAAATAAGAATCTGAAATGAATAGACATTTCTCAAATGAAATAGTAGAAATGGCAAATAAATATATAAAAAAACTCTTAACATTGCTTGTAATTCAAGAGATGCAAATTAAAACCAGGCTGAGATTTCATCTCACTCCAGAAGGAATGGCTGTTATCAAGAAATCAACCGATAACAAATACTGGCAAGAGTGTGGGGGAGAAGGAATACTTCTCTACTTTTGGTGAGTACAGCCTGGTGCAACCACTGTGGAAATCAGTATTGAAATTCCTCAAAAAACTAGGACTAGAGTCTTCATTTAACCCAGTTATTCCTCTTCTTCACATCTTCCTGAAAGAAAGGCATCATACCACAGGATTACACGCACACCCGTGTTTATAGTGGCACAGTTGGTAAAAGCTAACCCTTGGATACAGCCCAAATGCCCCCCCAACCAATAAATGGATAAAGAAAAAAAATTTTTAAATGCAATGGAGTACTACTCTGCCATAAGGAAAAGCATTTCTTGCTAAATGGATGCACCTTGAGACCATATTCTTAAGTGAAATAAATTGGACATACATATTTAAATACTCAAACATTTCTCTGATAAGAAACTGAAAGTATAAATGAGGACCAAAATGCATGATACATATTGGGAAATGGGAAGAAAATGTTCAAATGAGAAGGGGATCAAGGGTGGGGGAGGGGTAAGGAAAGAAAGGACAAAGAAATAGAAGAATAGTGGGAAAAACTGGAAACAAAAAAATATTTTTTGGTACTGGGAATTGAACTCAGGACCTTGTGCTTGCCAGGCAGTCACTTGTGCCACTGAGTTATATCCCTAGGCCTGTAGTTTTGTAAATAAGGAGGGAAAGAGGGATTAAAGTGAGGGGAGGAGACTGAAAAAAAAGAAGCAAGCCTGGTGTGGTGGTGCACACCTGTAATCCCAGCACTTGGAATGCTGAAGTAGGAGGATCACAAATTCAAGGCCAGCCTGGGCTACATAAGTGAGTTCAAAGGCAGCTGAACTACATAGTGAGAACTTGTCTCAAAAAAAAAAAAAAAAAAAAAAAAAAAAGGAAGATATACATGAAAAGGTAAAACTTCTCTATGATAAATGTTCTCATGGATGCCTAAAATGTACCAATAAAATTAAAAAATGCAAAAAAAGAGAAGAAATCCAAGGTAATTGAAATCTTTTTAAATCCTAAAATTATTGTATGTTCTGAAAAGATAAACTGAGACTAGTAGTAGATAATAAAATAAGAGAACAATAATTAATATATACTGAATCATCTTTAAAGTAGCTACTTGGTACAAGACATCAACAAAATGATTCTCTCTTACAAAGAAGAAACAAACAGGTATTAGGAAAAATTTTATTTTCCATGGTGAAGTCTTTAAAGCACACACAAAAATTTAGCTGAATTTCTATTTAAGAGGGGGAAAAAAAAGAAAAAAAGATTGGAGGAACAAATATTGCCCCACTCTTTAGGACTGGAAACAACCTCCAAAGGAATATTAATGAATAATTCAGTGGTCTTCAAACCTTTTTGCTCACATACATAAAGCCTCCCTTTATTTCATATTTTTTAACTAACATCCTAAATATTTTTATCATAAGTTAGTTGCAAAGGATGCAGTTTCTTATATGCTGTAAAATTCACATTTTAGAACAGCTGCACTTATAAGTAGGTCCAAATTATGGCAATTATGCTTACTATCAACCATTTTTTAAAAAGTAAGAACTCTACTTACAGAATAGCTTACAAAATTTATTTTTCTCTTCATATGTATAATTTCATATTCTCATCCCTCAGGAGTATATCTTGATTTATATTTTTTATGCTTGAATTTTTTATAATTCACATTATTATATCTTTCTGCAGTAAAAACACAAATTGAATTTCTAAGAATTTATTACAAATTAAAATTTTAAATTTTAAAACTTCCTATGACTGAAATAATGCAAGTACTTGAACATTTTCTTCTAGGCTGAGGCATCATATTTATTAGTAATAATCAAGTGCTCAGATAACACAAATATATTGAAATATTTATAATTATTAAATATAATTTTAATAGATTCATGCACATATCATTAAATATTGCTTCTAACTAGAATGAGACAGAATATCATCTATGTTTTCTCAATTTTTCATTTTTATCAATGAAAAAATTCAGAGAAGAGTCTGCGAAAATTATCACATTAGTAAATAGATAGATGTATACGGAATTTTGTCTTTCTATCAATGTCACTCAATTCTTTTAACTCTTTCCAACTTTTTTTTTTTTTTTTTTTGCGGTGCTGGGGATCAAACTCACAACTTTGTGCCTGCCAGGCAGGCACTTAAGCCACTGAGCCAAATTCCCAACCCTAGCTTTTTGAGGCAGAGTCGCACTATGTAGCTTAGCCTGGCCTTGCACTCACTGTGTAGCCCAAGTCAGCCTCGAACTCACACTTTGAATACCTCAACCTCCCGAGTGCTGGGATTAAAGGCATGCGCCACCATGCCCAGCTCCTTCCAATTTTTAAACTCAGTGATCTTTAGAACATACTTTGTTAAAAGCAATTATTTGGAAATTGAGAATTCATTACCTATTCATCAAAACTATACACTTTCTCGTTACAGCGTAATATTTTAAATTAATAAGGAACTTACAAAGGTTTCCTGGGGGTTTTTGTTTTCCAGAGTGATGCATCATTTACACATTCTCAATACCTGAAAGGTATGCCTTTCCCTTTGGCAAACTGGGAAAAATAAGGTATTATGAAACAGTAGGGAAATAAACCAGCAAGACACCTTGATGGCATACCTTTCACCAGTGGATGGGTTTTAGGAAGGAATACTATAGGTGAAAGCTGAAAACTGAGAAACTGGGTAGCCTTAAAACTATGTCCATCTAGGCCTTAGAAATGCTATGGAGGATATACATGTCAGTTTGAAGTTCACTGACAAATTTCTATAACATTTTGTTGAATTAGATGAGAAAGAGAGGTCAGCTTAAGTTACGCCTTTGTCGGAACACTGATTGCTGGCTATATCCTAGGAGTGTAGAACAGTGACCTATACCTGGAGCTAATAAAGTTGTCTTCATGTATGGTGGTGCATGTCCCAACACTTGGAAGGCTGAGGCAACAGGATCACTGGCTTCAAAGTCAGCCTGGGTTACATAATAAATTTATGGCCAGCATGGCTACATATAGTGAGTTCATGGCCAGCCTGAATTACATAGCAAGACCTTGTCTCAAGAAACAACAAAATACGTTGTCCACTTGGCTATTTCATTTATTTATTTAGGAACTGAGGATTGAACACAGGGCCTCCATACTGAACTACATTTCAGTCTTTAGTTTTTGAGACTAGTAGTACAGATAGCACAGCTGGGGTTGGGAGACCATGCCCTCCACCCACTCGAATTTGGGCAATGCCCAAGGACCAATCCTTTTTCCTTTGTTCTGAGAGAAGCAGCAAATAAAACAACAAAGATTCAGGAAATCTCTAGGCCAGGGCACATGCATGTGAGATCTCATGGCTTGACTTTCAGTAACTTTTTCCCCACTTGAACCTCATTAAAGGCTCACATGTAATGACTGCATCTCAAGTATGTAATGTATTCAGAAGGAACTCTGTGACAAGCCTGTGTATTCAAAGCCCTTGAGATGATTCACCCTGTCAATCATATCCAAAATCCTAGTAAGAGGCATCTGGGTTGGGGTACTTGCCCTCAGCACATTTTCCCATTATTTTCAGTAAGTGTAGTTGCTTTTTTTTTTTTTTTAACCATTGGATGTACACTTGTAATTCTTTGCTCCTCACACAGAAGAGCCTGGAATTAATCTGTTAGCTCTACCACACAGTATCAAAAGGTCTTCCTAAGTCACTATATTGCCCAGGTTGTATTGAAATTTGTGGTCTTCCTATTTCAGTCCCCTGGAGTGCTGGGATTACAAGTACACTCCCATGTACCCACTGTTTTTTGTTTTTATTTTGTCTGTTTTCCCTGATTGCTTGGATTACAGATGTGCTGTAAGTGGATAGTTTTAAAATTTGTATGCATCACATTTCTTCACTTATTTTCAGTTCTTTTACATTTCCTTCTTAGTGGTAGTATGATCAGTTTCAATTTTAGGGATCTGATGCTGAGTGTGTGTACAAACTAAGGGAAATATGATGCATTTATAAATTAAAAACCTGAGAAATATTTAGAGTGGCAAGTGAAGAATGCAAAACATAATTATATGAAAATCATGATTTAATTATTCAAAAATTCATAAACTTTAGATGCTACAAGCAAATACAAAAACGAAGCTGTGATTTTTTTTTTTAAGAAAGTGTTTTTAGTGCTGCATATGTTAACAATGAGGATGGTTACACTGACAATGTTGAAGATTAGACGAAGATGCCCTTTTCTCCAGTGGTACTAAGGAACTGTGTGAGTTTGTTTCTTCAAACGAAATGTTCAAGAAATTGCCGGTCCTTTTTCAAAAACTTTTTTTCGCGCTTCGTTATGGATATTGTTCCCTAAACATATTTAAACTCTTCAGCCTAGTGCGATACGGAACATCCCAGGTCTTCACGGCACGAAGTCTAGAAAACTATTTCATACTGAGTGAGGTAGTAACTACTTTCATATAAAAAACTCTTTAGTTTTCTTTCATTTCCTGGCTTTGTTATTCGGAATTCAAGAATTCGACTCTGTTGATTCTACGCGTGGCTTTACCATTCCTCGTACTCTTTAATAGTTTTCAGAGACCACAGCGTATTTTCAAAGGAATCAATCATTATTTGGTAGCTGCCAAAACAAATCCAACTACGTGAACTTTCTGTCGTGTCTTTCTTTTTCGGCATTCGTTACGAGTTCGGAGTTCGAGACACGCCAAGAGCGTCCTGGAGAGCGAACCGAAACACTGCAGACACCACTCTGCCAGACGCTCGGAACCGAACCATTACTAAAGGTCCAGGCGGGCGCCGAGAAGACAGAGCCCGGAGATCGCGAGACTTCGGTGGCCACTCCACCTACTCGGGTCGCAGCTGCGGCGCCACGCCCAGTCCCCCTCGCGGCGCCACGCCCAGTACCGCGCGCCTGCACGTCCCTCGCGGAGCCCGCGGCCCCGCCCCCTCCGGGTCGCCCCGCCTCAGTCCTGTCGCGCGCCTGCCCGTCTCTCGCGGAGCTTGAGACCCCGCCCCTCGAGGAGCCCCGCCCCGTCCCGTCGTGCGCATGCGCTGAGCTCGAAGCCCCGCCCCCGGTGCTCCGCCTCGCCGCGGCGTCCCGCCCAGGCCTAGGCGGTTGCTCCGGGCGGCCTCCGCCCTCTCCCGGCCCAATGGCGCGGCTGCCGCGTCAGTGATGTGAAGCGGCTCCGCGTCTCGTCCGGCCCCCAGCCTGCAGCCCATTACACCAGACGCCGCGGCAGGCGCCGCAGCCGGAGCTGACTGGGAAGCGAGAGGCCGCCCGGCGTGGCGGGGCGGGGCGAGCGGCGCGGTCGGGTTCGTTCCCGCGGGGCGCGGGCCATGGAGGGGACGAGCGGCTGCAGGAGGAGCGGCGCGTCCCGGGCGGCGGCGGAGTCCGCGGTTTCCCTGTGAAGGGCAGCGAGCCCAGCGGCCCGGGAAGGTAGCGGCGGGCCGGGCCGGGACCTCGGCCTGAGGCGCCCGCGGAGGCCTGGGCGGGCGGGGAGTTGGAGCCCCGCGAGTCTGGGGGAGGTGGAGGCGAGGGTCCGGGCGGGCGCAGGGCTCGGAGAACCTGCGGGTTCCGGTGCCCGGGGAATCGAAACGGGGCGGGCGAAGTTGGGACTGAAGGCTCCGGATTTCCTGAGAGCCCCGAGGGGTCCGAAAGGAATGGAGAGCTCTCCACTAAGGATCTTGGCCTTATCTGGCCAAGGATCGGCGCGTCCGACTTTTTTGTTCCTTGTGAAAACCTTGGTGGCCGCGGCGAGGCCTTCCCAACCCCGCGCCCTTGGCCGCTCTCCTCTGCAGATGTGGGAAGGAAGCCCTCGCGAACCTGCCCGTCCCGGCCTCTTCGGTTGTACTCTCCTGGGCGTGTGCAGAACAGAAGTAGAACAAAGCTTGGCTAGGTAGAGCTGCAGACAAAACCAGATGCCTGTAGTGTTTAAATTTTCCGCACAGGGAGAGGAGACTGCCGCCCACCGAAACACCCGGGTCTCGTGTGAACCCTTTTGTATTTTCTTTTCCCACTTTTTTTTGGGGGGGGGACGGGTGCAGAATAGTCCCTAACGTAAGGCTTTTTTTATTTTTATTCTCCACTTTTCCCCACAGAATTAGAAATTAAGAAAATTTCAGTAGTGTTTTTGCGGTTACCTTTGGAAAATTCAGACTGCCACTTTTTTCTTTCTCTAGTTTGGTGCTGTGGTTGTCACATGTTGGAAGGCCATAGGAAAGAATACATCTCTGTGGTTTTCTATCCAGTGACTTGCCTGGAGCTTTGCTTCGAGGGATAAATAAAGCACAGCCTCTGAACTGGACATAAATGGATCTGAAGACAGCAGTGTTTAACGCAGCGCGGGATGGCAAACTCCGGCTTCTTACCAAGTTGTTGGCAAGCAAATCCAAAGAGGAGGTTTCCTCCTTGATTTCTGAAAAAACAAACGGGGCCACGCCGCTTTTGATGGCTGCCAGGTATGGGCACCTCGACATGGTGGAATTCCTTCTAGAGCAGTGCAGCGCCTCTATAGAAGTTGGGGGCTCAGTCAATTTTGATGGCGAAACTATTGAAGGGGCCCCCCCTTTATGGGCTGCTTCTGCTGCAGGACATCTGAATGTGGTCCAGTCTTTGTTAAATCATGGAGCATCTGTCAACAACACCACTTTGACCAATTCAACTCCTCTCCGAGCAGCATGTTTCGATGGCCATTTGGAAATTGTGAAGTACCTTGTGGAACACAAAGCGGATTTGGAAGTGTCAAACCGGCATGGGCATACATGCTTGATGATTTCATGCTACAAAGGACATAAAGAAATTGCTCAGTATTTACTTGAAAAGGGGGCAGATGTTAACAGAAAAAGTGTTAAAGGTGAGTTCAGTGTCTTTGTTTTCATTTTTGAAATGTCTACAACTTAGGAAGTTTGATATGTAAGTATTGGTATTGAGTAAGAACAAGGATAGGCCTGTTGATTTGGTAACTCTTCCCTGTGTAACCTTTTCAAGTGTTTCTTTGATAGTACATTGAACGAGCGTGATAAAGGACCTGTCACTCTATAAAGCTGCAGTTTCTCTTTCACTGAAGTAACTTCCAATTCCTAGGAATTGGTTCCCTATAGTTACAGAGCATGTTAGTGGCAGTTGACTTGAGCCTTTAAGTTTATACTTTAATGTATTTGGGAATATAGTTAGATATAATACATTTTTCTTGAGCTTTCCTTTTTTACAACAACCTTAGAGTAGAAACTTTTATATTTAGTGAGTCATCATCTTGTTTATTTCTCCTGAGGCATTTCATTTGTTACTATGTGGGGATAGGCTAAGCCAAACAGACCAGAAGAACTTAGTATCAGTGGAAAAGAAGGATATCTGTTCATGGATTCCATTTTATTTGTGGTCAGTAGAAAAAATCCTCTTATGTAGAAGGTAAATACTGCATAGCAAGAAACCAAACAGATTTTTAAAAAAAACCCACTTCTATACGGAGGGAACAAAACAAGGACTAGGTTAAACAAATGTGGATTTGTTGGCTGGGAACAATGTAAAGACCTTTGTTCCTAAGAAGAGTTTAGGTTCACAGTCCTGTGTAATTTTCACTGATTGTATTAGACTAAGGCAGCAAATGATAGTTTATTATTTTAAAACTCATAAAAGCAGCTATTTTCATAGCATAATTTTGACACTTGTAAACCTTGTTTTTCTTAAATATCTTCCACAGCAAAGTAATTCACTTCCTAGTTTTCAAAAGCTATTACAATTTAAAAGGAGCACACGTACATGTTAAAATATGTTCAAACAACATAAATTGGTTTACAGTATTTACAGTGAGAAATGTCTTGTTACTCCTTATTTCTAGACCTCTAACCCGGGAGCCACCACTATTTACAGTTTTTGTGTCTCTAGAGATCATCTATGCAAAAGAAAACAAACTTGTCTGTGCTGCCCTGTACCTCTTGTCCCCCTCAGTGTTGGTTGATACTTATTCTATCTTTATGTTTTTAAACGATAATTTGCCTCAGATGTCATTCAACTCCTAACACACATAGGTGTCGCATTCTTGTTTCATGGCTATCCAGTATTTCATTTTACGAATGCACATAATTTATCTTGTCTCTGTTGATGGATATTTACGTCACATTCCTTATTGTGCTTATTTATTTATTTACTTGTCTTTTTGTTTTTTTTTTTTTTTTTTTGAGGCAGGGTCTCACTATGTAATGCAACCTGGCCTAGAACTCAATTATGTATCCCAGGCTGGCCTGAACTGACTGCAGGCCTCCTCCCTCAGCCTCAGCTGGGGTTGCAGAGCATACTGTGCTCATTTAAACTATTTTTCTTTGAGCCTTCTTTAACAAAAATGTGTCTTTGCACAGTATAACAAATACCTGTTACTTGGAATTGCTGAATCAAAGTGATGTGTGCTTATAATTGTGAGAATGTTCGGCTTGCCTGTCCAGTTTTCTGAATTTGCCTTTCAGAGATGATAAATCACACAATTATGGGGCTGTACATATTTGACTGAACATATTTGCTAAAGATAAAAAAATGGGTTTATTATAAAAATGACCCAATTTTCTGAATTTTTTCAGAAATTTCTGAGTTTTTTTCACAACTACTGTAAAAATTTCACAAAATTCCAGCACTCAGACATCAGCCTTCTAGATATTTCTGAATTTCGTGTTTAGATATATATAGTTTTATTTTCCACGCTGTACTTTTAACATGTCTTTTTTAGATACATAAGTCTTATTTTTAATTTACTAATTCTAGTTCTTTAATTTCTATATGGTTTCTGGTTTTTCAGTATGATAAAAAATGTTTTCTGTAAACATTCTTTCTTATAAATGTTTGTATTTGTTCTTATCTTTAGAGGTAGGGTCAAAAACAGCGAGACTTTTTAAAAAAAAACATTGTTTTGAAGAATGCTTGTTTAAAGAGCACAAATTACTGTTTAACCATATTGAAAGAAGTAGAGATAAAAGTTCCTTATTTAGGCTTACTGGATGTTTTGGGTTCTTTGTTTTAAGGTTTTGTATTTGTCACCTTAGTGATATTCAGATTATTGATAAACTTTAAGTCAATGTGAGATGTGTTTTACTCTTATGTCATTGAAATGATGAATATTGGTACTATTTTGCTTATGTTTTTCAAAGCTGCTTTATATACTTGTGGAGATGCATTGTATAGAAGATTAAAATATAAATGACTCATTTTTGTCAGCATATTCCCCTAATGAATTGTGAGTAAAATTTGATTACCTTTGAGCTATTTAAAAAGAATGGTTGCTTTTATCACCACCATCACCTTATGACCTTTTATGTGAGGGTGTGTATGCTCCCCTTTTATTAAATAGTCCACTAATTCTAAATAAATTTCCTCCATATTGGTATCTAATATATGCAACCTCATTAAAAAAAAAGTATACTGTATACAGTATAACATGAGAAGACAGTTTTATACCAAAAGTTAATTTTCAGATAGCCTGAATTTCATGTAAGTACATATATAGAGATTTTATTACTTTGTGGGCAGTACTTTTATATTTTCATGATGATGTTTAGTATCTCTTTATGAATAGTGGTGGCAGATTCAAGATTCAAGTACATATGTGCCCTCCTCAGTGCTGATTGTGAAATGCATTCCTTGGTAATGGTTTTTTGGGGGTTGGGCCACAGTGAATGGTTAAAAAACAGTCACCACTTGAAACTAGGCAGGGACGCTGGAGAAATAGCTAATACAGCAGCAGGGAAAGATTTCTCTCACATTTTTAGCCCCATCCAAGAAGTAGAAAATATGATAAGACTAAGGATAAAATAGAATAATTTCTTCTTTTTTTTTTTTTTTTTGTGGCGTTGGATATCAAACCCAGAACCTAGGCGAGTAAGTACTTTACCACAGACCTATATCTCCAGCTCAGTTTCTGTGGGTTCCATTAGAAATAGTTCTGAAAAAGTACATTGTAAATAGACTGCACTTAACCACTTAAATATAAAATGCATGAAGCCCAGCTATGGTGGCACATGCCTGTAATCCCAATACTTTGGTAGGCTGAGGCAGGAGAATTGCCAGTTTCAAGCACAGCCTGGATACTCAGCAGTTGAGCAGAACCCTGTCTCAAAATAAAAATTAGGAAAGGGTTGGGGGTATAGCCCAGTGTAAAGGCCCCAAATTCAATCCCCAGTACTAAAGTCCCCTCAAAAAGAAAAA
This sequence comes from Dasyprocta punctata, assembly GCA_004363535.1. Classification (NCBI taxonomy): domain Eukaryota; kingdom Metazoa; phylum Chordata; class Mammalia; order Rodentia; family Dasyproctidae; genus Dasyprocta; species Dasyprocta punctata. The sequence continues at coordinate 64,712 of RJWM01001602.1, read as the reverse complement.
AAGCATGTGACTTCTACATTTTATTACTTTTTAACAGACAGTTAACATTTGACTATGTTACTTAACCTCTTTCAATTACTTTTTAACAGGCTCTTGACATTTTGAACATATTTTAACCTAAGGTGGAATTCATTCATTCATTGGGAGAGCATTTCTTGAGTCTCTCATTGTGCCAGGCTGTTAAACTTAGGATATACAAAGATGAGTGAGATGTGATATCCTTGCTCTTGAGGTTTGATTGGACAGACAGGTTCATAGTAGCTACGTAAATTACAATATGGTAAGTGGATCAGTAATGCTTTTTTCTAGTAGATACTGAGAAATAGGTTATGCCTAACCGTTTGTTACTTAAGGGGACAGTGGATTCCTTCTTTTCTCATAGCATTTCAAAAAGGGAGGAAATCTTCGAGACATTCAGGAGTATCTCTGTAGTTCAGCAGTCAAAACAACTAATTTTTGAGACAGGAGTTGAATTCCCTTTAAAACTGAAAACCTCAAATCAGAAGTGATTATATGTAAGCATCAAGACAATTAAATAGGTAATAAGATAATGTAGCATTTTGTTTAGGCAAGACTTTGGATTGAACATTTTCAAGGTTATGAGATAGGGTGTATGATAAATGAGTTTAGAGGAACAATGTACTGACTAGGGATGCTTCACGAAGAAAGTATAAAATTGGCCTTGAAAAGATTTGTGGTAGAATCTGTGGAAGGATTTTGATAAGAATTTTCCAGGCATAGGAAATAGCATATGGAAAGGCACATTGAGAAATAACGCTTGGAGGGTCCAGGAACTAGAAAGTAGGCATATGTGGACCAAAAGGAATTTACATTGAGTTCTAGGTGAAGAGTTTAATTTTATTTGTCATGTGGTGGTAAGCCAACAAAAGTTTTTCAGCAGAGGAATAACTGAGATGTATGTATGTATGTATGTATTTAGAGAAGCTCATCTAACTGTATTCTACTAGACTGTGACTCTTCGGCACTAGAGACCTGATATTTTTATCCCATGTGTTAGGAAGTGTTGGGTCCATAGTGGGCAATTGTAAGTAATCTTGTCCAGTGAACGAATTGCCTACATGGCAAGTACCTTGCAGTATAATGCTTTCTGTAGGGAGGTAAATAGATCCATGACAACCTGAAGTAACAAAGTAAGATGGTAAATGTTAAAAATTAGTAGTACAGGTAGAACTTTGTAGGGGTTCAAAAAGAAGAAATCTGTGTTAGATATGTGACTGATTAGCTAGCATTAAAAAGATTTGAGAGAGCTAATTTAAGTAGGGTTTTTCTTTGTTTTTGTTTTTGCCTTTTTACTATGGAAATGTATTAACATTCATAAATGGAGTCAATATACTCAACCACTTGGTGCTCTTGATTTTTATTCAACAATTATTCATGTTTGCCAAAGTTTAAAAAAAGAATATTCCTGTCACTTCTCCATTTGTTCTCTGAGGTAGCTCAAAGCAAACTCAAGGGATTGTAGTGTTTCATACAGTATAGGTGTTTTAGGGCATGGAAATGTTGTAAAATATTTTTTATTTTCCCCCATTGGAAGTGCACAAAAGTTTTTTTTGTTTTTGTTTTTTGGTTTTTTTTTTTTGAGACAGAGTCTGGCTTTGTAGTCAGGCTGGCCTTGAATGTAACCCAGGCTGACCTTCAGTTTGTAGGTATTCTCCTGAGGTATCCTCCTGAGTGCTGGGATTACAGGCTTCTGCCATCATGCCCAGCAAAAATCTCAAATAAGAAAATCTCCCCTGTAAATTAAAATCCCCCCTTTATTAAAATAACAGACTAAGATAATGATTGTTGTGATTATGTACTTTAGCACTAGTGTCTGAGAGTGCTGAAAGCAAAAATTACGGGTTTGTTCTTGATTTTGAGAACTCTTTCAGTTATTGGTAATCTCAGCGTGTACCTACTTGCAGAGAATAGTAAAAGTAGGGAAGGGGGGTACTTAAAATTTCATTGTACTCTGTGACATTTTTATTTTAATGTTTAATTTACTAATTTGATTTAATGTTTAAATAATTTAACAGTACAGTAATGTTTAAATAAGTTGAATTTATTAACATTTTAATCCCACATCTTTAAATTGTTCTGTGTTACTTCCTTTCCCTCTTGTATCTCCTGGCACATTTCTCCATTCTCAGTGATACTCGGCGTGCTAGTTGACTAAACCAAGTTGTAGCTAGTGTGTGAATCGAGTTCAGTAGGAAAATATTCTTGTAGTCCTCTCTCCCTGGAGACTGGGTTTCGAACTGTGACTCCTCACAGAATTGAAGTAGGTTAGTGAGGATTAGTAATTCTGGAATAGCTACTGGTATTTTCAAGTTGTTGGTGGCAGCAATGGTAAGAGAGTTGTCTTACTTACCGATCTTTAGGTATGTATGCTCCCTTCGTTGAGTTCATGTTAATCAAAACTTAATGAATTAAGTTTGTTTGGTTAGAACAGAAACCAGGAAAGCCCTGTATTGTAGAAATTTATGTTCTTAAGTCGTATATATGTAATGGAAGATGGAGATGGGAAGGTAGAGGGGTAAAAATAAAAAAAGTCACATGGGTATATTTTTTATTTTATTTTATTTTATTGATTTATTTTTTTGTGGCACCGGGGATCGAACTCACAACCTTACGCCTGCCAGGCAGGCGCTTAAGCCGCTGAGCCAAACCCCCAGCCCCAGTTTTTTGAGGCAGGATCGCACTAATGTAGCTCAGGCCGGCCTTGCACTCACATTGTAGCCCAAACCGGCCTAGAACTCACAACGCTCTGCCTACCTCAGCCTGGGATTAAAGTCATGCGCCACCACGACCAGCAGTCACATGAGTATAAGTCTGCCATTTTTTACTCCTGTATGTCTGCTGTTTAGGAAGAAATGTGATAAAATAGGAAACCTGAAAACTAGAACAGCTAGAAAAGAGAATTCTAATGAAGTCTATTGATACAATCTTTAGGTGAGCTTTTTTTTTTTTAGTATTAGTTTTAGTTCTTACCTCTTAGCTTCCCTGCTTTTAGCCTTGAAATTCTACTTTATATCAAGGCCCGTTTTAAAAGCAATTCCTCATCTTGCATCTTACCTCTGGATGCAGTTATTTTTTAGCATTTAACTTGTGTGCTCAAGGACCTAAAAATGTCTGTATTTTTATAACTCAGTGCCTCATACAAAAAAATTAAGGGAGGCAAAATTTGTCTTTTAATCCTTTTTAAGTTTCTTTTTTTAAAAATAAACCCTTGTACTTGTAATAAATACACATGAGAAGGGGAAACATTCAAAGCAGAAAAAGCTAGTACTCTTTGATAGCCTAAATTATTTCTGTTTTTCTCACCTCCTTCAATCCTTATAAATTAATTACATCAGGAATAAAGTATTTGAAGTCAGCATTGTTGTGAAATTGAACTGTGCCACCGCCCCCGTCTTTAGTAGTGGATCTCTTCTAGACTTTGTTCATTCCAGCTACAAAGTTAGGAAGAGTGGGTTAGTGCCAAGCATTAGGCTGAAGAGAATAGGTAAGAATTATTTCTGTGCATTTCCAGACAAATTATTAAAATACAAGACTTTTTAATTGTTGCTTCTACTAGTCAAAATTATACTTTTACCAGAAATAAAAGTATTTTAATTTTAATTGGGTTTTCAAACAGCTTTATTGAGGCAAAGCAAATACAAACTGCTCACTGTTTTAAAGTGTACAACTCAACATCACTCAACTTTTTATTATCACTCCCCCTCAAAAAAACCCATGTCCATAACACTTATGTCTCCCTCCTTCCTTGGCATCTATACTAGTCTTAAGCGACCACTTATCTTCTTTCGGTCTATAAATTTGACTGCTCTTGACACATGGAATCATAATATGTGGTCTTTTGTAACTTCTTTAATTTAGCATAATTTTCAAGGTCTATTCATTTTGTAGCATATTGTATATGAATACTTTCATTGCTGAATAATACTTCACTGCATAGATACCACTTCTCTGCATTCAGCAATTGCTGACATGATTATTTTTACTTTTTATATTTTATGAGTAATGCTGTTATAGACATTTATATACAAATTCTCCTGAAGTATGCTTTCATTTCTCTCAGGCATATGCCTACGACTAGAATTATTAAGTCCTATGGTTAGCTGTTTTAACTTTTTTAGGAAGCCCCAAATTGCTTTTCAGAGCAGCTCTACAGTTTATATTACTGTCAGCAACATAGAAGGATCCCAATTTCTCCGCTTGTTATTACCGTCTTTTTAAATGTACCATCTTAGAAAGTATGAAGTGGCATCTGATAATGATTTTGATTCATATTTCTCCAATGGAAGGATTATTGATATTTTTACAACCCAAGTCCTTTATCAGATACATGATTTGTAAGCATTTGTCTCCCATTCTGTGAATTGTTTTTTCACTTTTCTATAGCAATTTGGATTTTTCTTTTACGGGGGCGGGGGGCGGCTTTAAAAAATTTGACTGTGGATCACTTATAATACTGACTTTTAAACAGTTTTTAAGTATAAGCTGTAGGATTTGCTGATACCATTTCTTACATAAGAACTTTTCTTTGGGTAGAACTGTGTCACTTAGTTGTAATATACACAGTATTCACATGCTTTTATATGTTTAAATTTAGAGTAAATAGGAGTGATGAAATTTGATTTCTGTATAGTATAATAGGGCTGTGACTTTAAACTTACATGAATTGATACAGCTATTAGGTATGTTGTCTATACAGCAAACAAAAATAAGATTCACCATTTTCTTTCCACTTAAGGAATCAGCATGAGATTACTTGGAATCACACCGGATAAGCTCAGTCGAATATGCATTTTACTATGGTGATGTTGTATATTAAAGTTTGAGAAACACAACTTTGACTTACACTGAAAACACATAAGCAGAAGTTTAAACTATGAGATGTTTTTATAGACAAAATCTGTTGTACATTGCTAGAAAAACAATTTAAATTATTATAACCATACTGTATTTGTTAAATACTTTACAGTCCTTATGAACACATTTATGGTTTATTGAAATGTTCAGTTAATTTTTCTAGTGTTGGGGAGTTAATTTAGAAACTGACTTAAATTCTCATCCTGGTGAGTGTTTTAGTAATCATAACCCAAGGTGCAATACTTACAAATGCTTGACCAAGTTCTTTTATGTTTTAGGTGGTGTAGCAATCAGTTGTCCTTATTTATCATTCACTGAAACATCTGGTTTGATTATAGAGAATCCTTAAGTCTCAGGCTATTTCTTACCCAAAATTCTGGTGTTCTGGGGTTATACTAAGAGACATGCACTTAGATTTCCACAGTTGATCAAGAATATATCTTGACTGGTCGTGGTGGTGCATACTTGTAATAGTATCACTCGGGAAGCTGAGACAGGAGGAGCTCCATGAGTTCAAGGCTAGCCAGGGCTACATTGTGATTTCAAGGACAGCCTAAACTGCATAACAAGACTGTGTCTCAAAAACAAACCAACAACCCCCGCAAAAAAGAAAATCCAAAAAAAAGCTTATCTCATGTGTGATACCCAAAGATTGTGGATATGAGCCAGATGTGATTATGTCTATAATCTCAGCACTTTCAAGAAAAATGAGTCTCAAATTAAAAAATTAAAAAGGACTGGTGATGTAGCAAGTTAAAATTGATGAGGTCTCATTTCTTTAGGAATGTTGCCATGCTTTAAGGTATGATCACTTCCCGTAGTATCCTTCCCATAGCATCACGTCCCATTGTGTCCATCCCAGAAGCATCTCCAAGAATGTGGTTATTTTTCATTCTTCCAAATTTCTTAGCACTGTTTCTTTGTTGTATGGTTGAGTATCAATGTGTTTGAGTCATATTATTTTTATTTTTCTACCTAAATGCTTTTATTTGAATTGACACTTCTGCCTTTGGCTTCATTTTTAAGAAATGTCCATTTAACAGACATGTCTTTTGAATTTCACTTTTTTTTTTGGTACTGGGACTTGAACTCAGAACCTTGTGTTTGCCAGGCAGGCGCTTGTGTCACTGAGCTGTATTGCTGGCTAGCCATACCTTTTGAGAAACCATAAAAATTTCCAATTGTAAATGCAGTGCTGAAAAGTATTTTTCCAAATGAACTTATTTTTGATCAGACATTGAAAACTGTTATGATAAAATGTGGTTTTCATGTTTGCATTCATTTTTCTTTAGTTGAGGTTGATTCACTAAATTCCAGTGCTAAATATCCTTTAATTTCATCTGGGATACCTGGTCATTCTTATTTTTGGATGTTGTATTTTGTTTTACTTTTAATTATGTTTCTTTGAAAATACAAAAAAAAAAAAGACAAAATAAGGTGACTCTGAAAAATCTTTTGGAATCACTGTCATTGTGTTATAGGCATTTTAAGAAACATAAAACTCGGAAAATGCTTGAGCTGAATTATTAAGAATTCTGAAATTTTGTTATGCACAAAAGATTTTATTCAGTAATGTTACCTGTCAAAAGTTAAATTTGATTTTAATGCTCTTTGGTGTGTAATTTAATTTAGCACAGTCACAAGAACATAGTAACTCAATTTTTAAATTTGGGTGTTGGAATAACTTCACAAGAAATTAAATTCAATACAGCATATCTAGCACTCTTGAAACAACTGATAAAGCAAAATACAGTAAATAAAACAAACAATGCCTATCATATTATAAAGTATTTATATATAGAAAGTCATAGTAATCCCAGAAACTAAAATATAAATAGAAATGTCATTAAAAAAAAGCTTATGGCTGAGCATGGTGGCACACACCTGTAACCCTAGCACTCAGGAGGCTGAATGAGCAGAACCAGGAGGGGATCTTGCCAAATTCAAGGCCAGCCTGGACTACAGGCTGAGGCCTTGTCTAAAAAAAAATAAAAGAAAAAGAAAAAATTTGTGAATTAACACGAGAAGATGTCCTTTTTACCTAGAAGCAGAAATAATAAAAATTGAAAAATTAATTTTAGTGCTAGAAAAAACCACTGTAAAATGAATTTTAAAAATGTCCTTTTGAAAGTTAATTGAAGATGTATATAAAGCCATCACATGTTTGTGATTGTTTTAAGCCAGGCATTACTTTTTTGACACTTGTTTATTGAGGTATAATTTATATACAAAGGAATCCATAATATATAGTCCTGTGAGTTTTGACAGCAAAAGTAAGAAACTTCTTTCATGCCCCTTTGCAGTTAACCCCTGTCCTAGACCTCACTGATCTGTCCTTAATGTTTTTTAGGCCCTAATTTTAACTGTGAGAATTCTAAAGAAATGGAGATTTTCACCCTGAAGGAAGCATTTATATAAATCATGGCATATCCCCTTAATTTAACTTTAACTATAAAACCATTAATAAGTATATATTACCTGTGTAGTTTATAGTGGTTATGCAGACTTTTAACATGATAGAATGCCCAAGATGTAGGTGAAAAGCAGGAAGCATTTGTATATGTACTGATTTAAACTTTGTCAAAACGTAATACACAGCAAGACTGGGAGGCTGAGGCATGAGGAGTGCACCAAGTGTTAGACCAGCCTGGATTACATAATGAGTTCAAGACCAATCTGAAGTACATAGCAGAACCCTATTTCAAAAAAAAGCAAAGACTGGGGGAGACACAAAAAATAGTTGGTTTAAACTTACACTTTTTTTTCCTTTGGGAGTATCATTTCTAAACGTTAATGCTCTAAGCTAAATTCAAAAATCTTGTCTTTTAGGGCCTTCTAGGACATGAAAATTTAAAACATAGTGGTAATATATTTAACCTGTTAGAGTAATTAAGAAGACCCCCTCCTTTCAATTTTACTTTTTGAACTGATTTTTTTTTCCCCCAGAAGTTTGAATCACTTTTTGTAATATCAAATATTAAAAATTTAGAATGCACCTTTTAGCAGTGGAAGAAGTGGTAGAGGGAGTGGGGAAGGGGATAAGGGTGTAAAAAGAATTCAGATGTGTCACGTACATGAGTCAACTACCCACAGTGGATGTGTCCATAGTGTACCAGAAACATGTACGAGTAAAACAAAAGAAACATAACATAGGCTATGAGTACTTGAGGAAAAGCAATTTAGCAGAAAACCTATTTGTGGAGTAGTAACGTTTTAAGATATGTAACACTACAATAGTAAGTATTAATACTGTGTGTCAGGATGAGCTATACAGTTATTCACCAGGCATTTTCGGTTGACAGACTGATGTAGTATAACCAAGAAGGCCTCTTGGAATGCCTGAAATTTCTAGTGGAACTTGAAAGACAAAAAGTTAAAAAAGGTAAAGAAGAAAGAATGCATTGTAGGAAAATCAACAGCAGAGGGATGAAGGGGAAATGAACTGGCACTGGGAGAAATGTGAAGCATAAGCAGAATCTGCTTTATGTTGAGGATATCTTTTTGAGCAGGTGTTGGCCCTGGATTCAGATGTGGCCCATTCCTGTTCAGTTTCTAAGAGCTAAGAAATGGTTTTTACATTTTTTTCAGTGTTTAAAAGCAAACCAAATGGAAACTATGTCATAATATGCAAAAATCACAATTCAATTTTTTTTTTTTTTTTTTTTTTTTTTTTTTTGTGGCACCAGGGATTGAACTCACAACCTCACGCCTGTCAGGCAGGCGCTTAAGCCACTGAGCAGCCAAACTCCCGGCCCTGGTTTTTTGAGGCAGGGTCGCACTTGTGTAACTCAGGCCCGCATTGCACTCGCGTTGTAGCTCAAGCCGGCCTAGAACTCACAACGCTCCTCCTACCTCAGCCTCCCGAGTGCTGGGATTAAAGGCATGCGCCACCACGCCCAGCTCACAATTCAAATTTTAGAGTCTATAAGTAAAGTTTTGTTGAAGGACATTAATTTAACATGGACCTTGGATACTTTACTGCTTCTTGGCAGAGTTTAGTGGTTAAGACAGAGACTTTATGGGCTGCACAACCAAAAATAAGGCTTTTGCTAATGTAGATGGCTTAGAATCAGTGTCATTCATACCAGAGATAGTGAGAAATGAGGCTAGAGAAGATAGGGATATCTTTTAAAATCCATAATGTATCACATGTGTATTCTTAATAATCAAGATTAAAGCCGGGCATGGTGGCGCACGCCTTTAATCCCAGCACTTGGAAGGCTGAGGTAGGCAGAGCGTTGTGAGCTCGAGGCTGGCTTGGGTTACAACGCGAGTGCAAGGCCGGCCTGAGCTATACAGTGCGACCCTGCCTCAAAAAACCAGGGCCGGGAGTTTGGCTCAGTGGCTTACGGGCCTGTCAGGCAGGCGCGAGGTTGTGAGCTTGATCCCCGGTGCCACAAAAAAAAAAAAAAGAAAAAAAAATCAAGATTAAGGTTTACATCATATAACATGCTTTCTAAAACTAAGGATTTTTTCCTCGTTACCCCCCTCACACAAATTTTGCTTTGAGAATCAGTGCTGTAGAATTTTGAAAGCCATCATAAATATTTTCTGCTGTTTCCTTAGAGAAGACACGAAAACTTTTGAGTTAGAGATGTGATTGGTTGAAGTTTTATTATGAGGTTTGGCTTTTATTAGACTTACTCACTGGAGCTTAGTATGACTGATACTTTAAAAAAATAAAACTTCAGAAATGATCAGTACTTTGAAGAGACATTTGGTGGACATGGGTTTGTTTTACCACTAATTTTTCTGTTTTGTTTGTATATAGGATAAGTTTACCTTTTGTACCTTGTGTAGTTATAAATAGAAGATTAAAGGGGCAACAGATAATACAATTTTAAAGAAAAATGGTAGTATGCTTACATCTTTTGACAATAGCTCCATTTTATTCTACTTTTTTTGCTTTACTATTTTTTTCTTCTTGAAGTGAAACTTAGATTTTTTCTTTTTTTAACCCTTTTTCCTTTTTGAATATATACATTTAAAAGTATACATTACCCTTTAAGCACAATTTTGACCATATCTGTCAAGGTTTGTAATTTAGTGGTTTTATTTTCATCCAGTTAATTTATATTGGGCGTTCTTTGATTCTTTGAGTTATTAGTGTATTCTCTAGTTGTCTTTTTTTGTTTTTTGGTTTTTTTTTGGAGTTAGATAAATTCATTGCAATCTTGACATCTTTTGAAAATGATTTACTGGCCTATATGGTTAATGTTTGTATATATTCTATGTATCCTTGGAGGGAAAAAAGATTTTCTGTACTTGTTGAGTTCTTAATATATGTCAGTTAAAACAAGTATGTTGTTTTCTAAATGTATCTGTCTGAGAAAAGTGTACTCAGTTGTACTGTTTATAGATGTGTCTGACTTGTAGTTCTATCAATTTTTGTTTTATATAATTCAAACTTATGATACTACTAGGTGACAAACAGTATTGTTATATCTTTCAGCTTTTAATCTTATTATAAAGTGTTTTCTCTGGATTTCTAATCATAAATTTTGTTTTAAACTGTATTTTATTTTATTTTATTTATTTATTTATTTTGGTACCAGGGATTGAACTCACAACCTCGTACCTGTCAGGCAGGTGCTTAGGCCACTGAGCTAAATCCCTGGCCCTCTGGCCCTGTTTTTTGAGACAGGGTCTCACTATGCAGTTCAGGCTGGCCTTGAGCTTACTTTGTAGCCCAGGCTGGTCTCGAACTCTCAGTGATCCTCCTGCCTCAGCCTCCCGAGTGCTGGGATTACAGGTGTGCGCCACCACGTCCAGCTTTAAACTATATTTTAATATCAGACAACATTCTTTTGGTTAGTTTTTGTACTGAATATATGTTTTTCATCTTTTCACTTTCAGTATTTTTTTAATCTTGTTATTTAAGATTTACCTTGTATGCAGCATGACTTTTCTGACTTTGTGTTTTCAGTCAATTTTTATCTTTTAATGGGATCATATACTTCATTTGCATTTAATGTAAATTAGTTTATATATTTGGATTTTAATTTGGTAGGACTTGTTTGTCCTACCTGTTTCATATTACTTTATTTCTCTTTTTTGTTTTCTTTTGGATTATTTTTTGTTTCAGTTTTCTTCTATTAGAATGTAGTAGTTTGTGTGTATACCTTTGAACTATTATTTAGCGATTACACTAGCTATTACTGCTTTAGCTTATCAAAGACTCACAAAAATTTTAGATTATACTTTTCAACAGTTCAGAGATTTTAGAACATTTAACTCCAGTTACTCTCCTTACTTTTATTCTATTGCTGTTAAGTATTTTACTTCTTCATATAGTACTTCCAGTTAGTATTTATTTAGTTTACCCACTGATTACATATTTATGGCCATATCTTCTGTCTTCCTGGTAGCTCATCTTCCTTCTGCTTAAGGTATTTAGATATGTTAGTAAATATTTTAGTTGTCTTTTTTCCTCTATCCTGAAGTCTTTATTTCGCACTTATTCATAATATAGGTGTAGAATTCTAATTTGGTTGTTATTTTCCCATAGTACTTTTAAGTATCTTTGTGTGTTTCCTGACTTGTTTTCCCTGGTGAAAACTTTGCTGTTCACCAAATTATTGTTCCCCTTCCCCATTTTCTGGTTTTAAATTTTTCCTTTGTCCTTAATTTTCAGTAGTTTTGTTGTGGTGTGCCTCATTGTGATTTTCTGTTTAATGCTTTTGGTTTTTTAAAACATAAAATTTATAGTATAACCTATCATTAGCTTTAGAAATTCTCAGCCTTTATTTAAAGCCTTTTTTGTTTGTTTGTTTTGTTTTGTTTTTAAGTACAGGGACTCTAGGCAAGTACTCTACAATTGTCCTGTACCCCCCAACTCAGACTTTTATGTTTTAATGTTGTTATTGGCTCTGTTTCTTTTTCTAAAATTCTGTATTTAAGTATGTTAACTCTTTTGGCATTGTTTTCTCTGTCTTGCACAGTTTCCTGTTTTCCGTCCATGCTTTTTCTCTCTATAGTTTCATCTGACCTGTCTTCTAGTTCGCAAAATCTCTTATTTAGTTGTGAGTGATCCACTTTTGAAGCCACCCATTGAGTTTTTGGTTCTAGAATGTCCATTGATTGTTTTTGTAGTTTCTGATTTTTTGTTGAATTCTCAATTAAAAACTCACTGAATATATTAAACATTATTATTTGAAAACCTGTGATAATAGTACTGTCTGAATCTTTTTGGGCTTTTCCAACAGCTCTCATTTCTCTTAGTTTTTGTGTTCAGATTCTTTATTTTCTTCTATTTTTAATTGGATATATTATTACATACTATCTATATAAAACTTCCTTAAACTATATTCTGGTATAGTGTGAATATATTCCTCTAAATAGCGTTTATATTTGACTTCGGCTTTTGATAACATATATAGCAATACTGGTTTATTTTATTAAATTCAGTTTCATTTCCCACGATAGCTTGTCTATTTGTAGTTCATCTTTAGTCCCTGTAGAAAGATACACCACAGTTCGCATTCCTGTGAAGCTGTAACCCAGAGTATAATCTCAAAGATCCCTTCTTGGTGGGCTGTGGACACCAGTTTGTTCCTCTAGTCTTCAGGGCTAACGAATGTTCTCATTTTAGGGGTTGGGGAGCGCAGCACAATGGTATAGTACCTAACATCAGGCCCTGGGTTTAGTTTCCAGTGTGCAAAACAAACGAAAAACAAAAGGCCTACATTTTTAAGCTGTGTCTTCCAGAACTGATGAAGGCCATAGTGGGAAAGCTGCCTTAAATTCTAGACTTTGTCCAGTTTTCTCCCTTTAGGATATTGTCTCCTTGTTATCCCTAAATCCTGAGGAGCTTTTTAAAATACATTTTTCAACTTTCCTAGTTCTTAGTGTTTTTTTAGCCTACTTTATTTTTTCTGTATGTGGGTGTATTCAAAGTATACATATTCTAGTTTTTACAGAAATAAAGAAATTTACTGATTTAAAAACTAGCTTTTGCTGCCTTCTTGATTTTGTCGCTGTAAATAAAGAATCCCATCCAAGTCTTCTCTTTCTATTTAGATTTCTCTTGACTTACTGCCTGTTTCTTGGAAAAAGTAAGAATCGGAAAGATTTTCTGTTCAAAATGGTTATCAGTAAATACACTTGAAATAGTAGTAATGTTTAGTTGAAATTATTTCAAACAAATTTATATAAGTAGTTATAAATTCTGGGACTTTCAGTGCTTAGTTATACATTGTTAAAACATTTTATCAGACACTTCATTGTAGATTGAGATTCTGAGTAGGAATAAACATAACCAGAGTAATTGTCTAGTCCCTATAGATATTACAAAACACTAAACAAGGTAAACTTATGGAAAGATTAAAAGTTCTCATGTATAATAACACATTTTTTGTAATTCTAGTTATAAAGCAGATTTGTGTTTAAGCCACTTCAGGTATACATTCTATGCAGGGGTACTCAAGGCCACCTTTGGTGTTTGAAGGTACCTCACTGTACGATTATAATTATGGTTAAGATTTATCACAGTAATATTATAAAAGGCAAACAGATTGTAAGAGGAAAAGACACAGGTGAGAGCCAGAGAATGGGTAGGTACGCATTTCTATTCTCTCTCCCTCTCTTGAATGGCCAGAGCATATTCTTACCTAGAAATGAAAATACATGTGATGTTTCAAAAACCTGTGACAGATCCAGCACTAAAGTTCACATCAGTGAACTTTGCGCCACATACCCAGGAAACCAAGTGTTTAACGTAAACTGCAGTGCTGTTACAGTGTAGGCACAGTGAGCCACTGTTCATTTAGAGGTTTTATCAGTGTAGAAATCTGTTTACCAGGCAAATTTTCAGCTGCCAGACGACGGTCAAACTCACAAGTAGATCTTGCTATGAAAGGTATTCTCCACCGGTGTTAGTTAACTCTTCCACAGGCATGCCAATTCACTGTTGAAATTTTCTGCAAACATTGCATGTAAATGTCAAAAGTCTGCATGATAATTATTTTCTATAATTAGTAAAAATGTTCACTATTAGCTAGGTAAAATGCCTGATGTTTGTATCTTAGTATTTTAGTAATACTTACTAATGTGTCAGTGCCTGTTGTCAATTTTAATTCGTGTGGGAAGAACAGGACAATGTTAGAACATTCAGTACATCTAACAAGAATGTTTAAAAATTAAATTACAATGGGAAATAATCCATTATGAAAGGACACTTCAGATGTCTCCTTTTAAAGTTCATATTAAACCATCCACATATTTTTTAGATTTCAGTGGACTTATTTTCCTATGACACCTTTTTCGGGAAAGTACTTTGTAACCAAGAATTTTGGTTAAACTAGCTGAAGCTGAATTTCAAATTCATAAATTTGAAAAAATCTTCTGACCACTGTTAGAATCAAGTAAAAGAATTTTAGATATTGAAGACTGGTTTCCTGTTTTATAAATGTAGAAGCTGACCCAAAAAGCTCAACGACTATCAGCAGAATTATGCATTTCATCTGTTTTTAGTCATAAATGTTAATGAAAAATACCAAGAGAACCTGGATTCATTTGACTTTGGGTATCTTTGCTTTTTATACCTAATTTGGTCATGTTACTTATTCTGTAATTTTAGTATTTTCTTTAGCTCCTGCTATGTATTAGATGATAGTTTTAATTGCTGAAGATAATTATTTTCTCCTTTTTAATCAAAATATGTTCTACTTAAGGGTGGCTTAGGGTTGCCTGCTTTTCTTTAGGTTCTAAATTGCATATATCTATTAGCTTATGTCCTGGTCCCTCAAGTATGTTATTCCTCTTCTTTTTTTTTTCTTCCTTTAAGGTAATACGGCATTGCATGATTGCGCAGAATCTGGAAGTTTGGACATCATGAAGATGCTTCTTATGTATTGTGCCAAGATGGAAAAGGATGGTTATGGCATGACTCCCCTTCTCTCAGCAAGTGTGACTGGTCACACAAACATTGTGGATTTTTTGACACACCATGCACAGACCAGCAAGACAGAACGTATCAATGCTCTAGAGCTTCTGGGAGCCACATTTGTAGACAAAAAGAGAGATCTACTTGGGGCTTTGAAATACTGGAAAAAGGCAATGAACATGAGGTACAGTGATAGGACTAATATAATTAGTAAACCAGTACCACAGACATTAATAATGGCTTATGATTATGCCAAGGAGGTCAATAGTGCAGAAGAGCTAGAAGGTCTTATTGCTGATCCAGATGAGATGAGAATGCAGGCGCTGTTAATTAGAGAACGTATTCTCGGTCCTTCCCATCCTGATACCTCTTATTATATTAGATATCGTGGAGCTGTCTATGCAGACTCGGGAAATTTCAAACGATGCATCAACCTGTGGAAGTATGCTTTGGATATGCAGCAGAATAATTTGGACCCTTTAAGCCCAATGACTGCCAGCAGCTTATTATCTTTTGCAGAACTGTTCTCCTTTATGCTCCAGGATAGGGCCAAAGGCCTGCTGGGTACTACTGTTACATTTGATGATCTTATGGGCATACTGTGCAAAAGCGTCCTTGAAATTGAGCGAGCTATCAAACAAACTCAGTGTCCAGCTGACCCATTACAGTTAAATAAGGCTCTTTCCATCATTTTGCATTTAATCTGCTTGTTGGAAAAAGTTCCTTGTACTTTAGAACAGGACCATTTTAAAAAGCAGACTATTTACAGGTTTCTTAAGTTGCATCCAAGAGGAAAGAATAACTTCAGCCCTCTTCATCTCGCTGTGGACAAGAATACTACATGTGTAGGGCGGTACCCAGTTTGCAAATTTCCATCTCTGCAAGTTACTGCAATATTGGTAGAATGTGGTGCTGATGTGAATGTCAGAGACTCTGATGACAATAGTCCCCTCCATATCGCTGCTCTGAACAACCATCCAGACATCATGAATCTCCTTATTAAATCAGGTGCACATTTTGATGCCACAAACTTGCACAAACAAACTGCTAGTGACTTACTGGACGAGAAGGAAATTGCTAAAAATTTGATCCAGCCCATAAATCATACAACATTGCAGTGTCTTGCTGCTCGTGTCATCGTGAATCATAGAATATATTATAAAGGGCATATCCCAGAAAAGCTAGAGACTTTTGTTTCACTTCATAGATGATGATTTGACTGTGTTTTAGCACGAATCGGTAACAGTTGTTTCATAAATGAGCACTGTTGTGATAACACCAGCATTCATTTAGCTTGATATCATTGTGCTCTCATTGGCTAACGCATTATAACCATCAAACCTAAAGGATTGGTTTCCCAGTATTTAATATAAATATACCATATAATATATTGTTTGTGAATTAAGAACTATAATATCATATCCAAGTTTCTAAAATTGTTTGCCAAAGGCTTATGATTCTGATGTTTTTTTGTTTTTGCTGTTGGGTGTTTGGGACAGCGTTAACTGCTTTTCAGTGGTATCTTTATACTTTACTGGCTTGTGAATTTTATACAATTGAAGATCTTTTTTTTCTTGCTTCTGCCTTCTCCTAGCTTTTCCCATTCCCCTCCCTCCCCACCATTTCTACTATCGTCTTTCCCTCTTACAGACCCATGCTAGGTCTTACAAACCTTATGGACTTCTTACTACCATTTCCAGTTACCATAAGTGCTTTATCTTCTCTATGCACCGGCTTAAACTTGACTGTTGTATGTTAGCATATTTTCTATGCAGCAGTTGGTCAACTTCAATTCAAGACACGTTTTCTTAAGTTTGTTACAGAGTTCATTTTATGCAAATACTCTTACAGCATGACAATTTTTAGAACTGCAGGTTAGCTATCTGAGCTCAAGCTTTTATTTTTTGTTTATTTTTCCTTCACATCTGAAGTTTCTTTCTCTAATCCACAGAAATTTTTGTGTGCTAAATTTGGGAAACAAATCTATTCTAACTCATTAACCCAGTTGAAATTTAGGTCTGTCATCTTAATATATCACACAGGAAAAGGAGGACTCTTTAAAGTGACCCACCTTTCATACTGCTCCAGCATTGTCCTGCTTGTGCTGATGGTGTGAGTAGGTATAAAGAATTTGCTTTAATTTAACCTCAGAGTTTTATCACACAGCTTAACAAGTCACTTTGAAATAGTCACTGAACTGCAAATCACTTTGAGTTACAAAAAGAGCTAAAGCATGTCAGTGGCATGATGCTTGCCAAGCCAGATCTAAGCATCCAAGATAATTAAGGTATTTTAGTATGCAGTTTACTACCATAGTATCAAAGGTCAGTAACAGTGCTCTTTCTTTCCTCAAGTTTATGTATACCTTAAAGATAATGTGCATGAATTACTTTGGTCTCAATTATTTGTCACCTTAGTTAAATAGAAAAGGTTATAGTGCTTCCTGTTCCTGTACTGAATGAAAGTTAGCTTTGCCTTCCTTCTCTTTCTCTCTCTCCCTCCCTCTCTCCTCTCCTCCCTCCCTATCTCCTTTCCTCCTTCCCTCCTTCCCTCCCTCCCACTCCTCTCTCTCTCTCTTTCTCTCAGATTTGCTAAATGCCACAGAAAGGGCTCTTTTAACTTAAGTGAAAAGTACTAAAATAGATTCAGGTAATTATCATTCAGCACTTTATTGTTATTCAGAATAAAATTTATGATGGCATATTTGCCCTGCAAATGTCTTACTAAAATTGTTCTGAATAAAAAGTTCCTTATTGATTTGAGAAAAATTCAGTTTACCTGTGAATTTAATGAGCTGGATCACTTATTTGGATTTTGGGGGTGACATTTTATTTTGAGGGTTAATGTAATGCTATTTAAAGAGTCATTGCAAACAGTCACAGTAGTTTTAGCTTTATCTTTATTCAGTGAAAACTTGTAAGGAAGAGTAGTAAATAATAAGGAACTTAGGCTTTTTGGTTAAATAATTCAGGTTTAATTTTTTAAAAATATACCCTTATTTTACTAATTTGTAAATTAATTTCACCACTTAAAGAAATGGATTAATAGGTGCACACCAACCTTTTGATGAGATTTTACTAGCACTTATTTACTAGAGGCAAATTTGATGAACTATTTGAACTGCCACATATAAAATTAATTTGTAATTTAGTCATATTCTAGAAATATCAAATGTTGAGTTCATTTGCCTCTGACCTTGTGCTATAAGAATTATATATGCATGAACTACTTTTTTAAGCAAGAAAAGCTTTGCCAGTGTAGTAAATATACATTAGTTGAACTCCATGTTGAGGTGAAAAATTCCAATTAGAATTTTAAGTGATTTACCATTATCCCCTTTTTTTGGGTATGGGCTTGGGCTTACATGTTCTTAGAGCAGGCACATCAAACACTGTTTATGGGGAACTGGAATCTTGCAACTCCAGTATAAAATAAGGATTTCTTTAAATAGCATTTTTCTATCACTAAAAACAGACAACTTAGAACTTGTCCTCAATCTTGATGGCTGCAATGCCTTATTTCAGTTTGGATACAGTTCTTTGCAGAGGCCTGTAGGAGCCCTTGAAAAATCTGTTAATAGCTCAAAATTTTATTTTAGGAAGAATTGGATAATAAATGTGACTGCAGATACTCTTAAGACCTTCATCAGAAAGTATTCTCAAATTTTTGAGCCTGAAAAAAATTCTTAAATGTGTTTTTATACCCACAAATGAACAAATTAAATACTTAATGAACTAGTTGTACTCAAATTAAACTTTACACTATAGCATAGTGATGTTGGCTGTAGTTAATGTATAAATTTTTACTACATTTCAACAAAAATGCCTTGTTAAGGCCCTTCTGAATTTTAGGCAGTCTGTAAAGAAGTGTTCATTTTACTCAGATAATGAATCTACTTTCTCAAGACAAATTATTATAGATTTAAAAATAGTCATTTTCTTATCCTTAACTCATAAGCATAAGTGTAAATCAGCAGAGATAATTTGGAGCCCATGATTTTGATGTAAATGATTCCTCACTTTTAAAGTCACTACCTTACTTCGTTATATTTTCAAGACCCACTTACTATGAGTTGGGAGAACTGTTTAGGTTATATTTGCATAATAGGTCTTTAAAATCATATTACTCAGCAAACCTTTGGCTGAATTTACGAGTAGCTTATTTATTTTTCTGGGAATTGTAAGGGCTGGATGAGATAACACATTGTTGTACAACTGTAACAGCAGTGCTATTGTTTGGAACTTTAATCGTTTTAAAGTTAGATACTAAGGAGACTAACATTAATCGGTCATCATCTTTTTATGCCCTTTATGTTTGACTAAACAGTTTCTTTCCCTTTCGTCAGTTCCCATGTATATTTTTCAAAAGAAGTACTGTATTCAGATGCCAGCCAATAAATTGTCACACAATGGAAAATGATATGCCACCACATTCATTGTAAGGTTTAATAAAAATAAATTTGCACCGAGTTTAAGTGTATTCTTATGAACTCTTAATACTCAGTGGATATTATTACCTAAAGCATATGATAGTAGACTCCTTTTTCAAAAACCACCTCCATGATAATTTTGTGAACTTGAGAGCTAGAATATATTAATACTTCTATGTAGAAAAGATGGCTTATGTACCAGTCTCATTTTTTCTAGTAAGGACTATTGAAACCAAAAATAATGGGAAAAGTTGTGAAATGCATAGGATGAGAGCTGCTCTTAATTTGCTGTTTTTCATGGGTTTGGTATTAGTACCACAAGTATATATAGTAATACAGTAATATATATTACAATGAAGTTAAGTTTTATATATTTAGCATTTTTAAATTGTAAAATCTCAGTAGTCTTTGTCTTTTTCTTATGTCTGAGTTACCTAATATGACAAGTTTTAATTGATCCAAAAATGTCAGCCATAATTTCTAAATTCTTGAGTACAAACTGAAATACAGTGTTAACAGGTATTTCCCTTTTTTATCATTAATGAATCTTACCTGTCAAAAGGATGACAGGTACAAGCTTTGTCATCCTTTTGAAAGGGCCCTTTTAAAGTCTTTTCATCCCTAATTCTGTGGTTCTGTGGTTGTCTCCACTACCACCACAAATATTTAAGAAATTTTAGAAAATCTGTAAGGAAAAGAATTTTAATGGTCTTGTCTTAGTTACTTTTTCTCTTTGCTGACACAGATTTCCAACACCCAAAATTAGGGGAGGAAAGGTTTATTGTAGCTCACAGTTTGTAGAGGTTTCACTTCATAGTTGGCTGGCTCCAAGGCAGGGTGGCATGGCAGAGGGGCAAAACAGAGGAAAAATAGTTCATGGCTGGGAGAAGGCAGCAAAGTAGTGAAGAAGCAGCCCCCAAAATAGCTCTTTCTATCCCTTATATTCTGTCCAGGATACCTGCTCTTAGGCCAGGTAGCACTCACACCCAGGATGGGGCGTACTCAATCCTAGCATCGCACCAGGAATCAATCCTAGCCTTAATTCCAGCATCACACTATGTTCAGCTGCCAGCAAAAAGCTCCACCTATGACATGATTGGCGGCGGGGTGGGGTTCCTAGGTACAAGTTGTAACATCTGAACAAGAAAAAACCTTAGTATGCTATCAAAACATTTCTCCAGTGTATTTTCATTTCTGTACTATTAGACTGGTCTTTGTTGAGATGTTTGGGGAATTAGGAGTTAAGAGAAATAACTGGTTCCTAGGAGTCTTATTGTATGTTCATTGCAAAAACAAGATTTTCTCATAAAATTACAGCTTTATATAATTGTATAAGTTTAGTTGAGTTTTCCTAATGTGTTTATATTTGATTCCAAAAGTGAAGTAATAAAATTCCCTGGCTTTAAAAAAATTGAAAACTCGAACTTACAAAAGAAATAATTAAGGCATACATTCCTGCTAAACAAAAATTTGGTGAGTAGTAGTTCCATTGGCACAGTTAGGGTGCTTATTAACCACTGCACACTTTGAAACGAGTTGAGAGGTAATTGGTTTAAAGTATTTGACATTATTACCAAAACTAAAAATGGAAAGACGATTGTCTATTACAAAAGACTTAACAAAAGTTCCCAGTGATCAGTCTTTAATGAAGTGAGTTCTACTTGATTTTTTTAGACATATTTAAGCTAATTTATTTACTTTCTTCCTTTTTGAAAGACCAAATACAATTTCCTTAACAGGTTTTCCCCTTTGCTTACATAATAGACAATCAATACTAATTGGTCTTAGAGTGATAGTTTTAAGATTCTTTCATCTTTATAATTATCTTTATAGATTATAAAGCTATAAAGGATACTTGTGATACTGCATAGTTCTGCAACTTAATACCCTGATTATTTATTTATTTATTTATGTTTGAGACAGGGTCTCACTGTGTACTTCAGACTGGCCTTGAACTCACTTTGGTAGCTCAGACTGGTCTCAATCAGCCTGCCTCTACGACCCTCCTGCTTCAGCTTCCCGAGTGCTGTAATTACAGACGTATACCACCATACTGGACCACTGATTAATTTTTGAAAGCAAAATGTATTTAATACATTTATCACAAGGGCTCAGTTGGGAAATAATTTTGGGGAAAGAAAAGGACCTCAAGTTACTGAAGGACCTCAAAAAACTGAAAAAAAGGACCATCTGAGATAAAAATGGAGAACCGGGGAGAGGGCCCGGACGAGGCAGGTCAGGAAACGCGCTTTACACAGGGTTTTCACAGATTCCTGAAGGTTGTATTATCCAGCTAGAGTTCAGCAGCATTTGTGCTCAAAGTGGTGGCCGTGTTGGGTTCTAACAGGCGCTGGATGGACAGCAGCATGGCCCGAGGTCATGGGGGATGTCGGGGAGGATGTCACCTGGGCGTCCACTTGGCGGTGCTGAGAGGGCATGGTGGTGTTGCCATGGGGATATCCTGGAAGGAGTCAGCCCCCAGCTCCTCGTATACTGTTTCCATTGCTCCGTTGATGACCCCTACAGTCAGAGAAGCCAGCGTTCCCTTGTTGCAAGACATCATGAACTTTATTTGTTGCCTCTTGCCCCGGAGTCGGGCAGCACCTTGTAGGACCAGATCATTTACCAGGGCATCTTTCCCTTGATTCTTCAGTAAAAGTAACATTAGTGAAGTATGCATTCAGTGAATATTACTGAGTTCCTGCATTACTAAGCACTGCTGCAGAAGGATTATTATATAGTCTCACCACAGAAGACTGGAAAATAAGAGGAAAAAGAAAACCATCTATCTCACCTCTTGGTTGTACACAGTTAGTGCTTAGTTTTGTTTTCTAACCAACCCCGCCTCTCTTTTTTATTGATTCTTTCAAGACAGAAATTCTTAAAAGTAGTGAGTGATAGCTAAACTATGGTAGATTTTGAAAGTAAGAATTACATCAAGAAACTGGGTGTAGTGGCAATTCCAGCACTCATGAGGCTGAGGCAGGAGGATAGCTGCAAGTTCGAGGACAGCCTAACCTACGTAGTGAGTCTAGGTCATACCACCCTGAACACCCTTGATCTCATCTGAAGTATGTAGTGAGACCCTGTCTCAAAAAACAATCCCCACTACCACAAAAAAGCAATTAGATCATTTAAGCAGTTTATGTTGGAATGACAAGAAAAAATTAGGGGTATTTCTCATACCCTTTCAGGGTAATCTTAGACTTGCACACATATGAATCAATAAATTCTTTGCCAGTAAGCAGCAATTCTTTTCTATTCCTTTTCAGTGACCGATGGTGTATCCTCTATTCATCTAGATGTAGTGTTTAAAGAAATTGCAAAAGCTTTTAGTTACACGTTCAGAGCTGTAAAACTAATCTCTGATTTGCAGATCTTAAACATTTATAGTATTTTTCTTTTGTTTCTTTTTTTTATTTAAGAGAAAAAAGACATAGAAAAGAAAAACAAAAAGCAAGAGACAAGTAAAGAACAACAAATTCAATACAATAACAATATAGGTTTACAAAACAAGATGATAGGAATTTGACAATAATTGTAATATTGCATATCGTTACCTTCAAAAGGATTGCTTAGATTAACAGACATAAACATGTAAAATGGATCTAATCATATGAGTACTAACTGTTCTTTTTCAATAGCTAATACATTTAGTAGTATAGTCATTTTAGCTATCATATGTATACATACAAATTTATGCCTTTCCTTTTCCTTCTTTCCTCCTTTCCCCTTTCCCAATTACTTTTGCTCTTTCAGCATTTTCTTACCCTTACACAGTATTTATTGTAGATTTTGGATCATACATACTTTTTCAGTTTCTTACACTAGGGAGACAATATGGTATTTACACATATGAGTTTGATTTATTTCACTTATGAGTATAGTCTCAAGTCATGTCCATTTACTTACTAAAGTCTTGATGAAATTTTTCTTTATAGCTGAGTAGTACTCCATTGTATAAAAATACTACATCTTTTTTATCCATTCCTTGATTGATGGGCACTTGGGTTGTTTCTGATTTGGCTATTACAAATTGTGCTGCTATAAACATGAGTGCACATATATCACTATTGTATGATGTTTTCAGTTCTTTTGGGGAGATTCCCAGAAGGGGAATAGCTGGGTCAAATAGGACCTCTAATCCTGTTTTTTTGAGGAATTTGTACACATTTGTAGTATTTTTCTTTCTGCGTTATTAACAACAGGTCTTAATATATTTGATGAAAAAATTTTATTTTACACATAAAATATACAAATTAGATTTGTAGACTATTTTGATTTCTTGAATAGTCTGAAGCTTTAAAAAATGTTCAAGTAATATTTTATTTACCAAAAGTTGCAAAATTAGTACAGTGAGTCTCTGTGTGCCCTTCATTTATGTTCCCCGAATGCTAACACCTTATGTAAGCAATATATATTTGTCAAAATGAAGATATTAATATAGGTACCATACTATTAGCTAAATTACAGATGTCATTTGAATTTCACAGTTTTCCCACTATTATCTTTTTTCTGTTCCTGGATCCATTCTAAATTCCACACTTCATTTAGTCACATGTGTCCTTAATCTAACAGTTTTTTCAATTTTTCATGTTTTTGCAGATTTTGACATCTTTAAGTATTCATTAAAAGTATTTTGTAGAACACTCCTCAATTCAGGTGAATCTGGTATTTTCTCATGACTATACTGGGATTGTAGTTTTCTGGGGGAAACTGTGCAGAGGTGTAGTAGCTGTCTCATAACATTCTAGCAGCATACCCGTGGGGCCAACGTGACTTACCACTGGTTATGCGAACCTTGATCACTTAGTAAAGGTGACGTCTGCCAGGTTTCTCTGCTATGGAGTTACACTGTGGAAACAAGCTACGAAACCCAAGCAATGCCCGAGGGGAGCGGAATTAAGCTCCACTTTCTGGAAGGGGCATATATTATTTGGAATTCTAATGTAAAGGAGATTTGTCTCTTCTCATTTCTTCAATCATTTTTCTGTATAGATTCGTGGATATGTGTTTTTGTCATAACCCAGTATAATAATGATTTTATTGCTTAAATTGTTCCAGCTTTGGCCTTTAGGAGCCCATTTTGTTCTCCTTACCCTTCCCTGCTCTGTAGCACTACAAGATGCTCTAGGCTTGGGATGGAGTTCAGTGACAAAACATAGGCTAAACATGCATGAGGCCCTGGTTACAGGTCACTGCACCTCCGAAGAGTGCTTCAAGGATCGTGTGTGTGTGTGTGTGTGTGTGTGTGTGTGTGTGTGTGTATTTTTTTTTTTTTTTTGTCCCAGCCCTAGAATCAGTCACTTCTCCAAATAATCCAGGAAAATGGTATTTAGGATCCAAGATTTAGGTGCTGGGTGCACTTATTGTTTTGGGGGACTTCACTATTTTTAGACCTCAGTGAACAGAACTGGGAAATAGATGAATGCATACTAATACATGCATACACATCTACAGTAACTTCTTTATTGATTGGTATACATATATTTCAAATAAATGAGCTTATATTATTTTCAACCTGGGATCCAGCACCATAGCATTTATTCTAGTTTTTGCCCTTTGCTTCTTTGTAACTTCTTTCTCTGTCAATGACGTATTGTACTAAATATAGTTATATTTTTCAGCCCTGATACACATGTCAAGTAGCTGCAGAACTGCTAGCATAGAATACTTGTAAAAGATTTCCCTACTAGCGTATGGTGTAGCATATGGTGTTTGTATATATTTCTTTTTGACCTTAACTTTATGTAGGCCCGGGGATATAGCTCAGTGGCACAGCACCTGCCTAGCAAGCACAAGGTTCTGAGTTCGATTTCCGGTACAAAAATAAAACATTATGTAGTCAAAGCATATTACAAAGTTACTTAAGGTAGCACTAACAAAACATTTTTCCTCCAACAAACATTTTTTTGCCACGATCAAATTAATTTATGTCCTTATAAAGTTAATTATCATACAGATTAACAGCTAGACTCAACATTTTTAGTGATTATTTTTAAGTAGGCATTGAAGCAAGTAAGTTTCAGATGCTATAAGGTGGGATTGCCAACTGTAATTCACCTTCAGCAAAAACAGCAAAGTGTGTTAAAGACCTAAAGGACAAACATATTGGTATTTTCTTCCTGTCTCAGCTGGTTGCCCAACAAATCTAGTATCTTTTTCTGCTTCTGCTTGTTTTATAGCTTTTTTTTTTTTTTTTTTTTTTTTTTTTTACAATCCAGAAGTTGTAATAACTGAAAGAGGCAAGTTTTTTCCATTGGTGAAATTTGTCTTTCTGCCATTTTGAATGAGGCTTTACGATGAAATGATTAAGTACCTCTGCGTGTAGGAGGGAGTGGGGTTAAGGGCCATTTGTGTACCTCCCGTGTACCTCCCAAAGAACACTGCTCTCCTTGTTTAAGGAATGAAGCATCTTGCTTTGTGTGACAGCCAGAATAAGAACTGCTGTTAGCCTTCATTACACCTCACAGTACATTGTACTGAATGTGTTGGCTTTTTGTTAGGCCTCGACTACTTTTTTTTTTTATCTATGTATTACAACATGAACCATCAGGTCAGACTGGCAGAATTTAACCTCTTCTGACCTGCTAATGCAAAAATATAGGGGAAAGAGTCTTAACCTAAGAAAAATAAGTTTTGGGAAAATTTATCAAGTAAATTCACAAATTCAACAAATTTACTTGTCTTTAAGCACTATGCAGTGAGTCAGGAATATAAAAACAAATAACACAGTCCTGCTATTGAAGAATAAGCAGTATCTTTGGAGGTAAACCAAGCTAGTTTTCAACTATATTCTGAGGGGCAGAGAATTTTTCCTTGAGGATTAATAAAAATTGAAGTAAGTATAGAATTAAAATTACTTATATTGCTTTTCTACTTGAAAAAAAAAAATTGTAAGCTGGGTATGGTGGCTCGTGCCTGTGATCCCAGCACAGGGAAGCTGAGGTAGGAGGTTTGCCAGAGTTCAAGGCGAGCCTGGGCTACATAGTGAGTTCAACACCAACCTGAACTACATACGGAGACCCTGTCTCAAAAAAAAAAAAAAAAGTCATAACTTGCAGTGTTAGGACTAGCTGTTGCATTGTTTCATCAAAATGAGAAAAGTGCATATTCTCTTAACTGAATTTTCTTCCTTTTTTTGACATTGTGCTCGAAATTTGCACTTTATATTTTGTAAGTTGTATTTTTTTTACATAAAACTGTAGGTGCTATCTCCTTTGAATATGTGTGACTTTTTTTTCTTTTCTTTCTTTTTTTTTTTTTTTTTTTTTTTTTTTTTTTTTTTTTTTTTTTTTTTTTTTTTTTTTTTTTTTTTTTTTTTTTTTTTTTTTTTTTTTTTTTTTTTTTTTTTTTTTTTTTTTTTTTTTTTTTTTTGTATTCTGAACTCGTTAAAACTGGCCCATGCGGTGCATTTAGAAGTTGTATTCACTGTGGTTAAAAATCAGTCAGAGTCTACCAGGTTCATAACAAGATCTGTTCTTTGTAGTCAGGAATTTCAAAGAATTTTATTATTATTACTAAATGGGGAATTGGCTAAAGAATAAAGATGAGCAGGGGATCAAAAGTAAATCTTATGGTTTCATCTTTTGTTAATCTTTTAAGCCATCTAGAAGTACTTTTTTTAAAAAAATCTTGAAACTCATCCAGAAAAATTAACACCTTCACTACTATCTGAAAGGGGGAAATTAGGCTTAAAAGAAATTTTTCCCCTTTCATTCTGTAGCTTCTGTTTGTAGGCAACCTTAACATCACACATGAAAATGATTTGAGCACATTAATCAGATGAGAATTCATTTTAACCCTGCTAAGCTAAATCTGTAAGAAAGGTGTTAAAGAAAATGAGACCGAATTCTATTGAGAACAGCAATGATATGTGAGCTTTATTTGGCTTTATTTTTAATCTAATTTGACTTTATCTTTTAACAATTATATTGTAACTTATCTGTACTTAAAGTAATTTCTAATTAATTTGTTCTGCAATCTTATTTTACTGTGCTTTTACTTAGCTTCTTTTCTTCTATTCTGAAGGATATTGTTTTCTCTATTTTCCCCCTGCACATATTTAGAATTTATACATTCTACATTTTTAGTGGCCACTTCTACGTTATTAACATGACTACTGGGTTGAATTTTGGTTCTCAAATATATATACCCACCTAGAACTTCCAAACATGACTTTGTTTGGGACAAGTGTTTTGTGGATATACTGTAATTAAGATAGGGATCTCGGGCCCAGGATACAGCTCAGCTTGCCTGGCAAGCCCAAGGTCATGAATTCCATTTCCTGTTCCCCACCCCACAGAAAAATTCGGATTTCAAGATAAAGCCCTGGTGGATTAGGGTGGGCCCTAAATCCAATGTCAAGTGTCCTTAAAAGGAAGAGGAAAGGAAAAGGCACAGAGACAGAGGCAGAAGGCCACATGAAGACAGGGAGGTAGCTGTAAGCTACGGAGTGCCAGGAGAGGCTGGGAGGCCAGAAGCTAAGAGAGGGTCCTAAAACTTCTGGGTCTGGAAGAACCAACCCTAGCTGCACCTTAATTTTATACTCCAGTTCTTTAGAGGGAGGAGGGATAAATTTGTGTTGTTTGAAGCTACCAAGCCTGTGCTAATTTGTTGAGGGATTCTCAGGAAACAAATACATAATATGTGATGGGTTTATTGTTACTTTAAATTAATGATTCAATAAATTAATATAGCTCAATTTTTCATTTTAATTTTAACTTTCTTTCTTTTTTCTTTTTCCTTTTTTTTCTTTTTTTATCTTTTTGAGACATGGTTTCACCATGCAGTTCAGGCTGGTCTTGAACTCACTTTGTAGCCCAGGCTGGCCTCAAACTCACAGTGATCCTCCTGCCTCATCCTCCTGAGTGCTAAGATTATAGATCTGCTCCATCACACAGGGCCTAAATTTCTTAATTTTAACTTTTATTCAGTTTTTGAGATTCTTAGACTAAGAAATGTGAGAACTGCTACTTTAGAATAACTAATGTGCAGGTTTACCATCATAACTGATACTCAGGATTTGGAGGCAGATTTATTTACACTGATGGGCACTGATCTTTTTGTTTTGTTTTTGAGGTAGTGTCTCAGTTACTTGTTGCTCGTTGCCGAGACGAAATACCTGACGCCCAAAATTAGGGAAGGAAAGGTTTATTCTTACAGTTTCTCGGGAGTTTCAGTCCACACTTAGTTGGCTCCAAGTAAGCATGGCGGGGCGGGGCCGCCTTTCATGGTGGCCGCAAGCCCCAAAGCACGCTGGCAAGAGAGAGGGAGGGCGGAAGTGCACAAGAGGAAGACCGGCCTCATTTACACTGGATGTCGGCTCCACCCCTGGGCGGGTACAGCACTCACATTGCCTATCCCCGCGCTAGACTCAGCCCCATCAAAAGTATATGAGGGCTTGGGGTAACATAGCTTATCACCCAATACAGGCAGGGTCTCACTATGTAGTCCAAGCTAGCTTTGAACTTCCTTTGTAGCCCAGGCTGGCCTTGAACTCGTGGATCCTCCTGCCTCAGCCTACCGAGGCTGGGATTTGAGGCATGTGCCATCATGCCTAGGTCTCAATTTGATTTTTGCTTCTTCAATCTATGGATTCATGTTTTTCCTTAATTCTAGAAAATTATTGCCCGTTATTATCTTTGTCTATTGAGTCTCATTTTCTTTATTCTTTCCTTATGAAACTTCTGTTAGACATATTGACAGATTTTTCAAATCCATTCTTTGTTTCTTAACTTTTATCTCTTAACTCTCTGTTCAAGTCTGATTATCTTACATCGTTTTCCATTCACAAATTCTTTATTCTTTCTGATCTACTGCCTACGCCATTTATTTTCTAAATTTTAATGCCTATCTTTATTTCTAGAGATTCGATCTCTTTTTTTCAAGTCGCCTGTGCGCTCTTTTCCCTCTAAGCGTCCGTCCTGTGGTTGTTCCGCATCAAGCTCTCAGCGGTACTGCACTCACGATGAAGCCTTTCTTCATGTCAATTGTAATTTTATTTTTGTAGCGATGGTCAGTAGTAGGGTTTGTTTAGGTGAGAAACACCTCTATGTTCAGGGCTTTGGGAGTATTCCTACAGAGAAACCAGGGCCCCCGTGTTTACAGAATCAGTTTCTATGTTAAATTTCCAGCTTGGGGATTCTATGAAGAGGGTGGAGTTAATCCGGATTCTATACAAGGTGTAGGCTTAAAGTTTTACTTTCTCGTGGGAGTATTTTCCTTTTTAACCCAACCCAAAGTAATGGACGAAGCTTTTCTGATTCTGCCCTGGACTAAAAAGTTACTGTTTTCTTGCTGCCTCCCCTTTCCCCTCCGCCTGACTCAAGGAAGAACCTTTGCAGAGTTCCTGACTGCTCACTGTGCGTGGAGTTCGGTTCTGGGCCCTTGTTTAACTGGGATGCGGAGGCGCTTCTTGCAGATGCTGCCGCCGCCCTGGCCATGCCCACACCTACCTCAGGGACGTTGTGTTTGCTTCCACTGCGGCTTTGAATTCTCCTTTTCATTTTTGAAATTTAAGGATTTTTCTTTCAAGCTCAGCTATATAATTCCTTTTAAAAAAAGTGTGTATATTTATTCAGCTTTTCTGTGTGCTTGAAATGGGACAGTAATCTATATTAAGCTAGTCTACCATTCTCCATTTAAAATCATACTGGGTTATTAGTACCACATGTATTAAAGTATTTGCTTTTGTGTAAAGAGCTGACTCGAAGTCATTCTTACATTGATATTCTCCCTAGAATTCAGTTAGACTTTGTCAATAGATCAGAAAAATATAGAATTACATTTATGGTGAGAATCATAGACAACCTTGAATATATTCACGGAATTCAGTTCTGAATGTGAACGTTGTTTTTCCTCTGCCACGCAAAAAACAAAGTTGCTTGGAGCAACCTATAATGAGGTCAAGATTTGGAGCTGAGACCCTTTGAGCATTGAGCCTGTCTTCATTTGTAGTCACAAACCGTAGACACACACAGTAATCCTCCTGCAAGGCTCAGGGTAAAAGGAGGGTGAGAGGTTGCATAATACATTTCCTCTCATTTATTAGAAAAATTCACTCATCGGTTATTTCGGTATACAAAGCATTTTCTAATTTTTTCTTACTTATGTGGAACATTTAATGTTTAATAGTGCTTTATGATAATACTGTAACCTGGGTTCTCTACAGCAAGAAACAGAGGCAAAATCTGGCTGAAAGTTTCTTGAAGGAACAGAGGAACCAGATGTGGTAATGCGTGCCTGTAATTCTAGCTCTCTGGAAGTTGAGGAAGGAGAATCATTAAATTCAAGGTCAGTGTGGCCAGTTTAGTGAGACCCTGCCTCAAAATAAAATTTTTAGAAGGCTCCTTAAAAAGCTAGCCCAGTGGTATCTGGTGTGGTGGTGCATGTCTTTAATCCCGGCACTCAGGAGACTGCCATGATTGTCATGAGTTTGAGACAATTATAGTAGTATTCCCAATTATAGTAGCATCCACCCCAAGACCTATAGCAGATGCTTGAAACTGTATAGTTTTGAACTCTCTATATCTTTTTTCCTCTTCATCCCTACCTATGATAAAGTTTAATTTATAAACTATGTACACTAAGGGATTCACAGTAATAGCTAAAATAGAAAAATTATAACAATATACTGTTATAAAAGTTGCGTAGTTATGGTCTCTCTCAAAATATCTTATGGTAGTAGTCTCAGTATGAAGTTTTTATTTCCTTATTACATCCAACTTTTTCACCTTTTTACTTCAAGGAAGAACCATATAGCTTCTCTTTAGCATATCCAAACTGTCAACATCACCACCCTTGCACTTTGAAGCCATTATTAAGTAAAGTATGGGCTACTTGAATATAAGCACCGTGATACCTTAACAGTGTTTCTCATCATAAAGACAGCGGAGCTTGGGTCTTCACTGTCACTGAGGATAGCTGTGGCTCTCTTCAGAGCTCTGGTCCTTATCTTTAGTGTCGCTGGGCTCTAGGCCTCCCGCTGGACTTGTGGAAGACACTGCCATGGGTCTAGGTCTTCAGCTAGACTCGTGCAGGACATTGCTGTGGGATCCTTTGGGATTCTTTGGATCTATGGTGTGTGGACAGACCTCTTGCACTCTTCTGCATTTGTCTTTTTGGGTGAATATTATAAATAATCCTATAAATTGTTCGTCTTGTATTTAATCTTTTCCATTACAAACCTTGACTACAACAGCATGTATCTCAGCAGCAGGTGTCTTTGTACTTTCTGATCTTCATAATGTACTACTTGTAAAGACAATTTTCTATTTTGTAATTTTTTTCTTGGCATTTGTTTCATTTGTGTGCTGTATTTTCCATGCCCTTACTCCCTTTTTTGTTCGTTTGTTTTTGTTTTTTGAGGCAGGGCTGTAATACACAGTTCAGGCTGACCTTGAACTCACTATGCAGCCCAGGCTGGCTTCAGACTAATGGCAATCCTCCTGCCTCGGCCTCCCAAGTGCTTGAATTACAGGCATGCGCCACAATGCCCTGTCCTCTCTTCTTTAAGACAGAGACAAAAAAATAAAATCTCAGTGGTCATGTACTTACCTTGCACTGTGAAGCCACAGTTTTAATCCCCAGTACTACCACACACACACACACACACAGATAATGTCACATGCCTCTGGCAAGGAACTATTAATATCTAACAATAGCTTTAAAAAGAATGCATTTAATCACACACTGTTTAATGTATACTATATACTGACCTCTAAGACACTCCATTTAATATGTATGTAAGTGTATATATGTGTATTTATCCACACACGTAATTATATATGTATAATAGGTAGATATCCCCACCAAAGCACTATTCATGGTACTGTACATTGTTGGACTGAACCAAAATGTAACCATGTATTTGCTGAAGTCCTCCTGTTAATGTTAAGTAGCATCTTATTAAATTATGGTATGCCTTTTGCAAATGGGTAAAGAACCAAAAGCTGGAGGAAGGTCAGAGAGAAAGGGGACATAAAAAGAATTAAGATATGTTATCTACATGTTCCAACTCCTCACGATGAATATAATCATTATGTACTACAAATGTCCTAAGAAAAATAAGAATAAAAAAAATAATGATATGACTGTTTTCAGTCATAGAAAATGCAAACCATTCAAATGTCAGGTGGCTTAATATAAATTAGATCCATCAGATAGGAGCACACTTTAAATAATTTGGCCATGTTTGTTTTGCTTGCTGGTTGCTTAGTAACACACTAAGCTTGGCAGAATTGTCAGCAGAGAGAAAGTGTGGTCAGTAATCACCCTGATCAACAAATAGCTGGAAAATAGTTTGGCACTGGCACTAAGAAACTTAGTGGCCCAGAAAAATAACATGTATCATATTGGATCTTTTTTTACTACACTGAATTCTTTCAACACATGTTCTTTGCAACATACAGTTTGCCTTTTAAAGGACTAAGTATTCTGGATATGTTCAAGTTCCCTTGAGCAACTGCTGAACACTACCTTTCCTAGAAATGTAAAATTATGCAGTTTTATTTATTTGATCAATTATATCCAGTAAACTAGGTGAAAAGCAGCAAAATGAGCAAAACCTAATTTAAAAAGAATCAGAGTAAGAACTAATATATATGTTTATTACATGGTATCTATTTGCTAGCTATGTGACTTTGATCTAATTAACATTTCTAAGCTTCAGTTTAACGGTGAATGAGAATTGACCCTTATCTCACAAGTTTTTTATAAGAAGTAAATATATAGTTTTTTAAAGACTAAATAAAGCACATAATAATTTCTTAATAAATGTGACTGCCATTCATTGGTGGGAAAATATGTCATTAAAATATATTAAACACTAGCTTTTTTTGGGTTTCTAAACTTTAAGTGAACTGTACAATGAGCTTTTTTATATTTGATTAAAAATGTAAATTTTTTTATTCTGAAATCTGGACTATTAAACTGAAGAGTACAGTTAATATTTACAACACCGTTTTTGAAAGATGAACTTGGGAGGTAGGAGGAGGAAAGAACTTAGAATTGGAAAGCTTCTTTCTTACTTGTGAATCCTGACAAGAGGGGCCATGAGGTCTAATACGTTGTAATTCTTCAGTTGATGACCCAGGTGATAGGAATGTGTTAAACTTTTCAAGTTTTTCTTTGAAGGGTCTCAGTTGTGTTGTCTTTCAAAGGTGAATTGATTTCTAATTCTGTATCCAAGTGAGAAATTGGCCACATTTTCCGTATTACCAGCAGACTCCTAATGCCTAAAGGGAATTATGTTCTGTTTTTTTATTGCCTGTGGGAGGGGTGTTGCTAAGGAACAGAATTCCTGATACATTCTGAGGAAAGCAGCTTGTCATTTTAGTGATACACTGAGAACAAAATGCAGTGAAGGCAGTGTGTTTTCAAAATCTAACGCTGTTAGTAGCCCAAGAAAACTGTGTCTCTGGTTGATTACACCTAACACATCTGATTATATGGGTCTCAGAAACCAACTTTACAGCCCATATATTGATGCTGCGGAAGCATATGTAGCATGCCAAGTCGTTCTTTTGTTAGTGTTTGCTGGATGAAAGGAGAAGAGCCCAAGTATTCGAAGGATGAAAGGAAACTGCCATACACAGAGCACTTCCATATGAGCCCTGGTCAGGCTCTGTTGTGGTCTTATCTTGTGGGCTCTCCTCAATTACCTGTGAAGGAGGCTCACGGTTTTCACTGGGCAGGTGAGAGGATGAGTTCATCTGACGCCTGACCAAAGCCGTAAGAGTAGTAAGTGCCAAAACCATGAAATCAAGCCTGTGCTTTCGGAATTCAAGTGCAGAGTTCTTGCCACTACAATAATTAGATTACAACTGGGAAGGAGATGGGGCACATCCTGTAATGTCCAGACACAGGCCTAGGGTTTTAAGAAGTCTAGATTTCCGGATTCCTTTATCTGCTAAAGAAGAACCTCTACCTGGTTATTTATTTTTTATCTTTTATGGTACTACACCTTCAGGTGGCTAGATATCTTGCCAAACATTAGTGAATAACATCCCAAGACAGTAGGGAGTTAGTAACATTGTTCAGTGGTAGCGCAAACTGGTAGTGTATAGGGGACTCTCTGAAATGATTGGCATCTCTAGAATCTTTTCCATTTTTCATTTCTGTTAAGCCACCTTTTTTGGAACATGTGTGTCCAATTTATTTCATTTAAGAGTATGATCTCAAAGTGCATCCATTTAGCAAGAAATGTCTAAAGCTTATCCTTCTTTATAGCAGACTATATATATATATATATCTTCTTTGTCCATTCATCAGTTGAGGAACATTTGGGCTGTTTCCAAGATTTGGCTATTACAAACTGTGCCACTATAAATGTGAGTATGCATATATTGCCGTTTTATGATGCTTTTAATTCTTTTGGAATGATACAAATAAGAGGAATAGCTGATCAAATGTAACCTCTAGTCCTACTTTTTGAGCAATCTCCACACTGATTTCCACAGTGGCTGCACCAGTCCACACTTCCACCAAGAGCATACAAGTGTTCCTTTTCCTCCATAGCCCTGGCAGCAGTTGTTATTGGTTGATTTCTTGATAACGGCCATTCTTTCTGGAGTGAGATGGAATCTCAGCCTGGTTTTAATTGGTATCTATTTAATTACAAACGATGTTGAACATTTTTTCATATATTTATTTGCCATTTCTACTTCTTCATCTGAAAGTGTCTGTTCATTTCAGATACCCATTTTTGGATTGGGTCTTTAAATTTGTAGGGGTCTGATTATTTTGAATTTTTTATATATTCTAGATATTGGTGCTTTTATGAGGTACAGCTGGCAAAACCTTTTTGCCACACTGGGTTGCCTCTTCAGTCTGTTGGTAGTATTTTTGCTGTTCAAAATCTTTTTGATAAGATGAGATCCCAGTTGTTGATTCGTTGGGATAGTTCCTGTGTGATAGGGGTTTTCATAAAGATTTTGTCTTCACCAATGTCTTCAGGAGTTCTACCTATTCTATCTACCAGCAGAGTTAGTGTTTCTGTTTTAATATTTGGATCTTTAGTCCATTTTGATTTTAGTTTAGTGCATGGTGAAGGATGTGGGACTAGTTTTAATCTTTGGTATATAGAAAATCAGTTTTCCCAGCACCATTTATTAAGGAATCTATATTTATTCCAGTGAAGGTATTTGGCTCCTTTTTCAAAGATTAGGTGAATGAGTACATCTGGAGTTGTATCTGAATCTTCTAATCTGTTCCAGTAATCTTCAGACCCCCCCTTTTTTTTTCAAAACCATGCCGTTTTTATCACAGTAACTTTGTAGTATAACTTCAAGTCAGAAATTGTAATATCCCCTGCCTTGCCTTTGTTGCCCAGAATTGATTTTTCTATTCTAGGTCTTTTCTGGTTTCAAATGAATTTTAGAATTGTTCTCTCTCATCCTGTGAGATATGCTATTCATATTTTGATTGAGATTGCAGTAAGTCTGTATAACAGTTTTGGAAGTATGGTGATTTTCACTATACTGGTTCTTCCTACCCAAGAACAAGGGATAGCTTTCCATTTTCTGATATCCTCTTTAGAGTACTGTAGTTTTCAATGAGAGATCTTTTACTTCCTTCATTAGATTGATTCCTAGGTATTTCATTTTTTCGGATGCTATTGTAAAAGATGCTGTTTCCCTAAGTTCTCTCGCAGTGAATTTGTTATCCATGTGCAGGAATGTTACTGATTTTTGAGTGTTGACTTTGTATACAGCTGTGCTACTGAATCTGGTTTTTAAATTTAGAAGTCTGTTGGTGTAGTTTTTGGGGTCTTCTATGTAGAGTATCATGTCATCCAAAAATAATGATAGTTTAGCTTCTTCCTTTCCTATCATTATTCCTTTTATTTCTTTCTCTTGTCTAATTGCTCTGGCTAATGTTTCCACAACCATATAAAATAAGAGGTGTGACAATGGACATCCTTGTCTTGTTCCCATTATGATAACCAGATTGACAAGTGACTGGTGGTGACAAACACTGTATTGAGAAGTCAGGAAATTCCTGCCTTCAGCCAGAGTGACAAAGCACTCTACGTGGCAGGCAGTGCTTCAAGAACTGGAGCATCAGTGGTGAGGAAGACAATGCTCCTGCTTCACAGCACTTGTCTTTCTGTGGAAGAGGCACAGAAGAGACCATTTCTGAGCAGGCACTCTGTAGGAGCTCTGACGCAGAGAGATGGCGAGAGAGTCGGAATGGGCTGGTTATAGAAAGGGTGGCTGACCGCGGCCTCTCCAAGGACCTGGCGTTCTGATGGAGACCCAGGAGGTGGGAAGGAGCAGGTGGGGCAACCTGTGGGAGGCAGAGTGTGGGTGAGAGCAGGAACCACGCACAGGCTCTATGGTCGAGTTGGTGATCCAGGCATGGCAAGAGGGTAGCACAAGTGAGGCTGACAGGGCATTAGCATGGCCTTGTGGGGCCTGGCGGGGAGTGTGGAGCTCATTCTGGGTGTGAGGGGAGTGTGCGTGAGTCCTGACTGAGGACCGGCCTGCTCTGTGCTGTTGGAGGATAACTCCAGCTGCTGCCTGGGGAATCTGTGGACAGTAGCTGGGAAGCTTTTAGGAAGCCCTTTCTGTGGTCCAGAGGGAAGATGGAGGTGGGGCTCCAATGGTGGTGAGGGAGATGGGAAGAAGTGTGAGGCTGCAGGCTGATGGTTAACAGCAGCTCCCACAGGACGCTGCTGGGTTGAATGACTGTGAAGAACTGGAAATTTCACTGGAACTTTCTTAATAGCTATAAAATAAAATCTGCCCTGCTGATGGTCTCACAATTACTTCTGTCTTTTTTCATTTTTGTGGAAACAGTGCCAGGGATTGAATGTAGGGTCTTGCAAATGCTAGAAAGCATTTTATCTCTGAGTTACACCCCCAGTCATTTTTATTTATATTTTGAGAAAAGGTCTTGCTAAATTGCCCAAGTTCATCTGAAACTTGCAATCCTCCTGCCGCAGCCTCACAAGTGGCTGAGATCACAGGTATGTATCAACACACCTGCCATTTTGGTTTCTTTTTGAAGCACCTCAACAGTGCCTGGCAGTACAGATATTTCTCCTTCGATGATCTACCTGTTTAATGACTGTTCCTACTTACAACTGAGGTGCACTATTTGGACTTAGGACCCGCCCACCACTCAGACTTAGGACCTGTCTTTTTCTTTTTTGTATACCTTGTTTATAGAGGCTTTGTGTCTTTTTTTTTGTATGGCATACCTTGTGTATACAGTAGGATAATTTTTGCTGATTGTATTGTACTGTTCAGTACTGCAGTGTTATGCTCCATTATACATTATAGTACTGCATGTGAATAAAAGCAAAATCACTAAATTGGCATTTCCTTTGACTATTTTTTTGTTCTGAATATTGTACATACTATATATAATTCCTCATTTAGCAACCTATTCATTTAGAAACCTAGTTAGGGTTGTAACTCAGATATTAAATGAGGAATACTTGTATAGAAGTATATTTACACATGTGAGTACCAGTGAAAAATTTTAAATTGAACCTTTAAAGTTTGTTTTCTTTTGAATTATTATTTTAATTTTGTCACAAAAAGGTAAGAAGAATTTTTTTTGCCTGTCAAAATCTTGAAAGGAAAAGTGCAATGACATAAATAAATAAATCTGGATATAATTGTTGGTTCATATAGAACATAAAATCCACAATGAAAAAGCAAATTTTAAAACCATTGATTTATTTAGAGGCTTGAAAAGGAAACATTAAGTCATCCATAGGTGGAATACATGTTTCTTCCTGAAATAAAAATAGTGCTAAAGTGGAAGGAAAAATAATAATTTTTAAAAAGTAGTAATATTTAACCTAGGGCTTTTCAAAGGGTTGTAGATACACCTGAGTGTTAAAAGATAACACAAAATAAATCTCTGACTGTCACACTGTGAGAAGTGGGTGAAAGTGCTCTCAAGGGAAAGGGTGACAGTACCTTCAGTAGAACATGGGACATTCCTCCCAGTGTTGATTCATGACCGTCTCCATGCAAAGTAGCCATCCCTGATTGGTAAGCATGTTAATATAATGTATTCATTAGTCACTATTGTGAAATTAATATATAAAAGTACATGGGGAAAATGAAAACACTTTTACCAGTAAGTCATCAGGTAGTCCAAAACAGGTATTAACCCCTTCCTCCCACACCCTTGGCCTTACTTGTTTTTGTTTTCCGGTAACAGCTTCACGATGTTGTTTGGGAAACTAACTCCTCTCCCAGACCTATAGGGTTAATAGTTACAGTCTTCGTGGGATTGTCCTGCTAACGCTGATGCTGACCGAGCCGAGGCAGTCAAATGGACAATCTCTGGACTAGAATCCGAATTTAATCTGAACCCTAAAACATGGCTGGCACTCATTAAGCTCAACAACGGCGTCTTCATGAGACCCCTGTTAGTTTCACCTACCTGGATTCCCAGTGCCCACTGGGACCTGGTTCTTTCGCTATTCTTCAGCAGGTCTCAGCTGCAATATTCTTGTAATAAAGCCTCTCTCATTTTTTTCTAAATTGGTTAGTGTCAGTACTTATTACTTACAACCAAAAAATCCTAGTTGAACAGTTAAATTATTATATTTTAGTAGTTTTAATAAAAACTTTTATAACAGAAGACTATCAGAAGATTCTTTTGTGCTCTTTAAGTGTCTAGTTTTAGTGATGACTTCAGAGGTAATTGTATTAAGGATCCATGTATTTAGAATAACATTGGATGCCACATTGGTTCCCGAGACTTTCTCAGAAAGCCACTGAGTGTGAGATAGCTGTCCTTTCAAAGCAATACTGCTCTTATTCCTGTAAGTTTTTTATTTTTTTTCATGTTTTAAAACAACAGCTCTGTGTTTGAAGGTCTGTATTCATTTGATGCTGCCTTTTCTGGCTATGCATGTGTTCACAAATCACTAAAATGCCCCTCACTTGGGATTTGCC
Source organism: Dasyprocta punctata (assembly GCA_004363535.1). Lineage (NCBI taxonomy): Eukaryota > Metazoa > Chordata > Mammalia > Rodentia > Dasyproctidae > Dasyprocta > Dasyprocta punctata. Next base: position 25,600 of record RJWM01001602.1, on the reverse strand, counting down.
ATTAAGGGAAATGGAAGAAGCCCGGATCATAGTGATGGCAAAGCAGGGAGGAGCACGTGAAGCGTGACCCTCAGCAGCAGCGCCTGGCCTAGCACTCACCACGTGGGAAGTGTCAGGGAGAAGGGAAAGGCAGGTAGCTCTTCTTTTCTCTATTATTTTTTGACACCTTTAATGTATGTCATTCTGTACAATAAATCCACTGCTTCCATGAAGCTTTCTTGGTAAAAATGAAAAACCTACAATTTAAGCAAAATATCCAGAGATGCAGAAGAAGATTAAAGCCATTGAAGAGAGAGAGAACTTAGTTTCTTTAAATGACACGAAAGACAGGAAGAGTAGGAAGTAGCTTATGCAAGCAAGTTCATGTAAAGAGGGTGTTGGTGGGGGAGGGCAGTGTGTGCCTTAATTTGCTGTAAGCAAAGTACCAATAAAGTGTGAACAGTGTTTCATGTAAAATAGGTGGGTTGCTGGGCATAGTAGCATATGCCTGTTATTTCAGCACTCAGGTGGCTGAGGCAGGAGGATTGCCAAGAGTTTGAGGCCAGCCTGAGTTTGAGACCCTGCCTCAAAAAGCAAACAAACAAAAAACTGCTTGGTCACTGCTGAGGCTGCACTTTTTCTAGAATTGAGTCATGATTGGAGGAAGGTCTTTGAGAAACAAACTTACTTCCTTTTCAGCCAAACACCTCAGACAATATTTTTTATTACTCTAAATTGTGAGAGGATTTCCTACTCCCTAGGCCTTGTGTTTTTATAAAGGATCTTCCACTACCAGCCCTTACTCCAAAGGAGGAGAATAATCATTCAATGGTAGAGCTTGGTGATGTGGTCTAGAGAGAGATCTCCTGGAGAACCTGCAGAAGGTCACTTCTGGGTTTGATTAATTTTCTCTCTGGCCAGCCTGCCCTCAGGGTAAATATGTTCAGGTCACAGCCAGAACCACATCTTACAGAGATTTCGGGAGACCCTGTTCCTCTATCCGTGTTAATGGTTAAGCAGGTACGGGGACATTGTTTCCTGTGGGTGAGTTTCCCATAGGCTGGAGGCTCAGTCTCTTCTGAAGGTAGGTCCAAGGTCCAGGCCTGGGTAGCAAGTGACAGAAATTCCATCCAGAGGCCAACTTGGTTTGTGCCAACAGGAGTCCTCTGAGGAAGTTAAAGCAGTGTTAGAGAATAGAGGCAAGGGAGAAAAGCAGACGGAGAGTGTAGCTAGGGAAGTCCCCTCTGAGGGTAATACGTAAACAGAGGCATGAATGGTACGCAGGGAAAAGCCACTGTGAAGATTTGAGGACAGAGGCTTTAGGCAGAGGGTACAGCAAGCTTAAAGGCCTTGAGATGTGAGCTAGCTTGAATTTTCCAGAAAGAACAGACAGGCCAGGAAGAGAGGGTGATAGGTTAGGGAGTAAGATAGGTGCCACGACCCATGCGGCTCCTGAGGTTCTTGGGGTGAAGGACCGCGAGAGGATGCGAAAAATAAAGAGAGACAAAGCTGGAGTCAGATGGAGCCCTTATCCTCCTGATGGGAGGAAAGGAACTGCTCAACCAATGTTGCGGGTTTATTTATACACAGGGAAGGATGACGTCAATTTCAGCCCCTCTGCCCAGCAACCCAGGCCTGGATTGTTTAGGAGCCTCCTGTTTTGCTGGGCTGTGGGAGCGTTTTTCATGTGGTTGACCCAGGTGCTCTTTGTTACTTTGGTAAGTTCATCTGTGGGTCATTTTCCAGCTTCAATGGCTCCCAACAGATAGGGGCACAATAGTACATTTGAAGACAGAGTTTGGATTTTATATAATCAGGATGGAGAACCATGGAGAGTATTGAATACACAAGTGACATGACCAGGTTCAAGTTTTTAAAAGATCACTCAAAGCTATGTGGAGAAGAGATGGAGGGGAACAAGAGTAGAACTAGGAACTGGTAATGTGAAGGTGGTGAGAAGTGGAGCAATTTAGGGATATATTTTAAAGATAAAATGGATAGGTATTGTGAAAGTTTTGGATGTTAACTATGAAAGAAGAAAGGAATGAAGGCTGCCTTCCAGGTATGGAGTGTGAGCAACTGGGTGAAAGATGCTGCTACTAATTAAGATGGGTTATTGGCAGCAGAAGGAGTAGCAGTGGGGGTAGGGTTCTGTTTCAGAGATGTTAAGTCTGAGATTTTCTTGGATGTTCAAGAAGAAACACCAAGTGTAGTCCTATCCACAGTTCCAATGACAGATTGGGCTGGGTCTAAGTTTGAAAACCATTCACATACAGATGATCATATTTATGTATTCATTTAGTTACTTATGTATTTGTTTATTTATTTATTTTGGTACCAGGGATTGAACTCATGACCTCATACTTGCTAGGCAGATACTGTGCCACTGAGCTATATCCCCGACCCTAGATGATTATATTTAAGTCTTAGGACTGACCGATTTCCCCTGTGGAGAGATGTACATAGAAAATAGAACTGAGGACTAAGTTTGGAAATTTCCTGAACATTTAGAGATCTGAAAGTGGAGACAAGGTCAAACAAACAATTTTGAGAACACACTTGTATAGTCAGGGTTCTCCAAAGACATTGATCGATAGGACAGGCATATCGGGTTTATTATAGGGAACTGGCTTGCATGATCATGGAGTCTGAGGAGACTGTGCAGTGTGAGTGAGTCAGTTTAAGACCCAGGGACACCGGTGGTCCAGGCAAATTCTGAAGGTGGTCTGCTGGAGAGCTCTCTTCTGCTCAGCAGAAGGCTGGTGTTTTTGTTCTAGTTAGACTTTCAGCTTATTAAGGCCCATCCACATTGTGGAGGACACTCTACTGCACTCTACCACTAAAAATGTTCGTCTAACCTTATGTTATCATCTACTATTTGTAATGTTAATCTCACCTGAAAACACCCTCACAGAAACACCCACAATGATGTTTGATGAAATATATGGACACCCTGTTACCTAGTCAAGTCAATACCTAAAATTAACTGTCAAAGCACAAATAGGACAGTTTTTTTTTTTTTTTGGCAGGCTTTTAATGCTTTCATATATGCGTGCAAACTGAATAAAGGTGTAGAGAAGAATAGTGGCTCATTTAAGACCCCTTATTAGCTAGGATCCTAAAATGGACCAATTTTCTATCCAATGTAGATATTTGTAGTACTAGGGAGCTCACTATTCTGTAAGAGAAAGTTATACTGATGTGACTGTCTATTTAAAAAGTTATCCTTACAACGAGCATAGATCTTTGTGAAGCCCAAGTGTTTGTCTCCCAGCTTCCCTGGCAGGTAATGAGTCAGGAGCGCCTGCCACTCCTCTCTGGGCAGCACCCCTCTTTCAGAGTGCTGCATAGCTTCTGTAGTCTTGCAGTTTGAGGACAACCCTATCAGTCCTAGAACCCAAACCTTGTCTCCCAAGGATGCAGAAATGCCCCCAGGTAGTTAGGCTGCAAAGGATTCAAGCATTGTTTACCTGAAACCATTTGTCTCAGAAGAGGATGTGTGGCTGCTAAATCTGCCAGTCTACTTCCAAATAGTGACCCTGAGCTGAGAGGCCTTCTGAGCCCATCACTTGGCCTCGGTCAGAGACCTGGAGGCTGTCAGCCCTCATGTGTGCACAGCTGAATTCAACTGTGGACACACCCCACACCCCCACCTCCATTTAGGTCAGTAGACTTAAATACGTATGAGGGAGAGTGTGGACCAATTCCAAATAGCTATGCAGATGTTAGTACCATTCTTCCTAGAGATACCTAATTTGGAATAACAATGCATTGGTCCCAATTTTATTCCATCAACATGTTCATTCTTACACCATAGCAGGTAAGCTCAGCTTTGCCCCGACACCCCATTTTTATGGAAATGTTATTTAAAGTATAACCTAGACATTGACAAATAAGACATTTCCTTGAAATTGAATGAAAAACACATCCAAGAGGCCACCACAGACTGGTGGAAAAGCTTGTTTCAGCCCCGTAGACACTGCTGTCTAAGCATCTTTAATTAGCAATTGACAAGAAGACCTAGGAAAGGATGTAAGTGTCAATCCAAAGAAAGAAGATTAGTACAGGGCTTGGTACAGCTTCTTTAGGCCTTGCTTTCTACTCTAACAAGTGAAATATTTAATAGAAAAGCAGTTTGAGAGAGAGCTGGCTCTGCCACTCAGAGTGTGGTGGGGTAAATTTGAATCCTTTTGTCAGCTCTGATGTACTGTTTGTAGCTCCCCAAATTCAGATATTGAAACCTAGATCCCAATGTGATGGTGTTAGGAGGCAGGGGCCTTGGATGTGATTAGATCATGAGGAAGGCACCTTCATGGATGGGGTTAGTGCCCTACGACAGACTCCAGAGAGCTCCCTTGTCCTTTCTACCATACGAGAACATAGCAAGAGGATAGCAGTTTATTAACTGAGTCATGGATCCTTGACAGATAACAATTTCACTGGTACCTTGGTCTTAGACTTTCAGCCTTGAGAACTATGGAAAATGAATGTAGTTTAAGTTATCCAGTCTGGGGTATACCAATGAACAAAGATACCTGCTATTTGCAAACATTAGGCCAAAACATCGTCTTTTGTTCTGATCCGTTGCATTAGAAAATTCAGTGGTCATTACTTTTTTTTTTTAATGTATTTTGAGTCCTGAAGAGGACTGATTACACAGATGTGCCCAAATAAAATTTTTGGTCATTGAGTTACTTAAGAAATTGAGGACACTGCCGAACAAAGATTCTCAGCACACATTAACTGTTCCGTATGCAGATCTTTGGGGTCCGTCCCCTCTCCATACTGCAGTGATCTTCCTTGAATTCTTCCTCATTTCCCTCATGTGCTCACAGAATAACAAACTTCCCACGCCCAGAAATTACCTGTTTACATCAACATCTACTTTTCTTTCCCCCCAGAATGAATAGTTCTTCCTAACATAAATATTTCTATGAGCACACGTGCTTTTTGTTGGATCTATAATGACTTCGGTTGTTAATAAGGTTTGTTCCATCCATTGAGGATGGCCTTGCATACCTTTAGGTTGGATAGCAAGGGTCATCATCCCCTCTCCGTCTCTCCTCGTGCTGAGTGGGTCTGAGCAAGGTGGCACCAGGCAGGAAGCACATGTACTTACCATGCCAGGGCCAGTTGCAGTACAGTGTGGGGCAGGGTGGGGCAGAAACTTGACCCGAGAACAGTGTCACAAGTTACCCAAAGTGGCAAGTTCTCAATCTGGAGACAACAGATCAAATTACACAGAGCTACAAAACTGAACTCTAGCTGTGAGTTTTAGCCATGTATTAAATATCAGAACATAAATATATGCTCAAGAACTGCCATCCACATGGAACTTTGTTATATAGTTTTTAAAAGTTGGGAGCAACATATACTTTTGTGTGTTTTTTTATTTGCTTTATATCTTTTCATAGAGAGGCTTTGGGGATATGGTGTAATTAGCATGGGAATCTACTGAAGAGAAAATTAAAGGTGATACTAAATTGGCAGACAGGAGTGTGGCAGTGGACCTATTTTCTAGAGGACAACAGTAACATACTGTCAGCAATTTAGTGTATTTTCCTCTTGTTGTCCCTTGTTTAAATATGTTATGCTTTCTCTTCTTTTAGAAAACTCATGATGCAAAATAAACCAGGCTAAGCACAAACTGTCGATACCAGTCTGCATCTCTGATCAGTGAAAAAAATAAAATAATAGTAAAATAAAGGCAAAATTCTCAGTCTGAACCTTAGCACCAATATAATTTCTTATTTTTTAGGGAGGGAAACAAAAGGTTTTTGATAGTTTCCTTTAATCAAATATTGCGAATCATTACCCTTGCTAAAATATAGACAGTTCTGATAAATAACATTCTTTTCTGTTTGTTTGTTTGTGTTTGAGACAGAGTAGTTCAGCCTGGCCTTGAACTTGTCATGTATCCCAGGCTGGCCATGAACTTTCGGCATTTCTCCTGCTTCAGCCTCCTGAGTGCTGGGATTACAGACTTGCGCCACCACACCTAATTTGACCTAACTGGCATCTTGCTGTAGCACTTGGGACTGATGCCCAAAAAATGGACTAGAAGTATCTGAACTTTTGCTTGTTTTGAAATAACTTGGCCCATATTGTAAAACCTGGCGGTGTTCTTATAGTTCCTGTTTGAGCATTGCTAATTCCTGATCTGTGGGAGCATGTTTGTATTGCAATGATCTTAATTTACCCATAAATAAAATATTCTCCTCCAAGGCCCATTATAAATATAGTCATAATTGTATGCCAACTGTTAGACCCTAAAATTAGACAGCTTTGGTCCTTGTTTGCCAAGGGGAGGAGGTATTCTGGAATATGTGAGTTGAGATTTGCTATGGCTTCAGAGGCACTTTGAGAAAGACAAAAGGCAGAGAATTTTTTTTTTTTTTGATAAGTGAACACATTTCTGTTGTAGAAACTTTATTTCTGGGTCAGGCAGAAGCTGTGTTGAAATGTTTCTCGACCAGCAGAAGGGTGGCATCAGCCTGCCTTTCATCTCCTCTCTTCCTTTGAATCCCCAGGGTCCACTTGCAAGGATGAGGCCGAGGGTGAGTCATAGGCTGCCCTCCTGACTTGTTCCTGTGTTCAGGCTTCCTTAATTAGCAGAAACAGTACCCACTTGAAAAAAAAAATATTTGTGCCCTGGTGACAAAGTATCTTCAAATAGTCGCTCTCTAAAGGAAAATGTAGGCCAATCTGACAAATTAACTTGAGCACCAGGGAATACAGGCCATGTGTGAAAGTAGGCTGACCCTAATAGAAGTGAGGTTAGGAGCAAGTTGGAGATTTGACACCCTACCCCCTCAGCACCCCTCCCTAACACAGCAAATGCACAGTTTGGGGCAAGGGCTTCCTCCTTCCTCATCTGAAGCACAGACAGAAAAGCAGTGTCCACCTCTCTGAGTGGTGAGGAACAAACAGATGATGTTTATAAAGTGGATAAGAAACACAGTTGCTACCCCCACTCCCCTTGCCTTTTTGGAGGTGTACTCTTTAGTAAGTTATCTCCCAGATACTTTATCTTCATTTCCCATTTATTTCCAGACTCATTTTTTCCTTCTGTGTAATGACCAAGGGCTGAGGCACCAGGGTACTTTCCTTGGAGATAAGGAGGCCATGTGCTCATACTGAACCCAACCTTCAGTAGTTCTTGTTTACTATGGCAATTATTAGAGACTGTAGTGAGTAGATTAAGGATGCAACAGGAGTCTCGGGATCAAATGTACTGACTGAAGGTGTCTTAGTTACTTTTCTTGCTTCTGAGACAAAATACCTGACACCCAAAGTTAAAAGAGTAAAGGTCTATTGCAGTTCACAGTTTGTTTCAGCCCATAATCAGCTGGCTCCAAGGCAGGGTGGTGTGGCAGAGGGGCATCACTGAGCAGAAACAGTTCATGGGGAGCAGAAGGCAGCAAGCAGCAAAGTAGCAAGCAGCCACAGCAGCCCTCTGTCTGTCTTTTATATTCTGCATAGGCTGCCTGTAATTTAATAATCACATAGCCCTGATCCCAGCATCACACACTTAATCCCAGAATCACGCAGTCTAGATGCAGTCACCTCTGAAAAGCCTCACCTATGACTGCATGAAGCTTTGGGGAGACATCTAGACACAAGCCATAACACAAGGTGAAATATTGTTAGCCGTGTTTTGTTTTCATCATAGGGACACAGTTGTTTTCTTCTATTTCTTAATTCACTTTGCAAACTGTCACTACTACAGGAAGAGCAGTGAAAACCCTGGTTGTCAATTCTTTTTCTTTTTTCTTTTTGGAAGTTCTTGGGATTGAACTTAGGGCCTTTCCACTGAGCTACATCCCCAGTCCTTTTCATTAACTTCTATTTTTTATTTTGAGATGGGGTCTTGCTAAGTTGCTACATTACACAGACTGAACTTCAACTTGCAGTCCTCCTGCCTTAGCCTTCCAGAGTTCTGGGACTACATATGTGTGCCTCTACCCCTGAAGCTGGTTTTGATTCACGTTCCTTTTCCTCAGAGCCACACGGCCCCTAAGCCTCAGATTCTCCTTCAACAATATCATTGTCCCACCTACTTCTCCAGAGATAGTAGGCTCCAAATACAGTGCTTGGAAGATCAAAACCTGAGATGCAATTGCACATTATTTATACTTATTATCTCCTTCAATTCCAAGTTTTGTGCTATTCTCTCTTATCATCCATGATTTTCATTGGTTTCCTGCCAAGAACTTTTTTTACTCTGTCATAATAATCAGTATCTCTGTCCACATCTTTATGTATTATTAATAATAATCTCTTAAATGTGCTTCAATGTGCTACCAGTTATAAGATGAACTGGTAGTTAAGTAGTTCTTGTTATAAATACTGAATAAAATACATGATTTCAACAAGTATTTGCTTAGGTCCTACTATATGTCCAATGATTTTGCTACAGACATGGCCCGGATGGAGTTTCTGGCCTCATAAAACCAACATATTCCAGTTTGGGAGTTAAGATTCGTGAATAAGTGGACATGACACAAATAAACTCCTCTACAATAAGTGGATATTGCAGTAATAAAGGCCTTTTAAAAAGACTAATGTATATCAAAGAGTTTGAACCAGATATAAGTAAAAAAGCATCACTATAAACATTCACTAATGAAGATGAATTTTGCTTAACAGCCATATTTATCCCAAAGCAGAGTTGAAATATCAACAGTGTTAAAGCACTAGAGAAACCAGGTGTGGTGGCGTCTGCCTATAATCCCAGCACTCGGGAGGCTGAGGCACAAGGATCAAGGATCGCTGTGAGTTTGAGAACAACCTGGGCTACATAAGTGAATCCAAGGGCATCCTGAACTGCACAGCAAGACCCTGGCTCAAAATAAATAAATACATACATACATACCCACCAGAGGACAATCAGAACAGTATGAAAGGAAGTTACTCTCTACTCTCAGTAATGGAGAATTAGTCTAGAGTTTAACTCTTGCCCAGTGTACCTCCTGCTCCACTGTGACTGAGCTCACTGAGAAGCTACAGCCCATGCTTTCCCACCACAGTTCAACACACTTGAATCAGACTCCTTACCCTCCTTCATAAACATCTGGATTGTTCCTGCTGCTCTCCTGATCCATCTTTCAATTCAAATCCTACCTAGTCTCCAAGACTCATGTAAAGTCTGTATTTTCTAAGTATTCTTTTGAAGTACGTCTGTTCACACAAGTCTTTTAATTTTCCTGGATTTAGGTTGTAATGATTGAACCTCAAAGTGGACACTTCTTAAAATTGGTTCCCTCACTCTAATTAAAACCTTTGAACTTGTGCTCCATTGACATGGTTGATCCTTGGAATTCCTGACCTTTGAGGTATGCATACTTGCCTATATGGTAAATGGTCTTTGTTACCCATGACCGACACATACCCATGGTGAAGGGCATTTAATGGTTTTGCCTGACCTCCATCCTTTGTTCTTTCTTCTGGTAACACCACCTCAATTTTTCTATAGAGTTGATGGGGAGGGGATGTGACCCAGGCCTGGCCAATCAGCCTATTTTGTCTCTCAAGTCATCTGATTGGTTCACAGAGAGAATATTTTTCAGAGCATGTCTTATTTGAGTCCTAAAATGAAGCAGAGTGATTGAAAAGAAGAGAAAGACATCCAAATTAGAAAAGAAGTACAATGGTTTTTCTGCAGGTAATATGATTTTATCTGTACAAATTTCTAAAGACTTCATCAGAAACTGTTACACATAATAAATAAATTCAGTAAAACTGCAGAACAGAAAATAAATGCAAAAATCAACAGTGTTTCTATATCTTAACCATGAACTATCCAAAAAATGGAATCAAGAAAACATTATTACTTAAAATAGCATCAAAATAACTTCTTGAGAATAAACTTAGCCAAGGAAATGAATGATCTATATACTGAAAACTATGAAAGTCACTGATGAAATAAACTGAAGAAGACACAAATAAACGAAAAACTATCATAGGTTCATAGATTCAAAAAATTAATATTGTTAAAAATGCCCCTACTATCCAAAGCAATCCTACAAATTTAATGCAATTTCCATTGAAATTTCAATGATATTTTCCACAGCAAAAGAAACAACAATGCAGATATTTATATGGAACCCAGAAGACCCTGTTATGGTTTGAGTCTGGATGTCCCCCCAAAGCCTCATGCAGTCATGGGGGTGGGTTTCTAGAGTTTGTGATTGATTCATGGTCCAATGCTGGTATTACAGGTATGAGTACTACACCCAACCTAGGGTGAGTAGCAATATAAGGGACAGAAAGAGTTAACAATGTAAGGGACAAAAAGAGTCTTCTCTGTGTTTCTCTCTTTTTGCTCTTGTTGTTTTTGCTATTTTTTGCCACCATGAACTGTTGCCCCTGTGCCATGAGCCACCCTGCCTTGAAACCAATTGTTTATGGACTGAAACCTCCACAAACTGTGAGCTAAATAAACCTTTCCTTCCTTCATTTTGGGCATCAGGTATTTTGTCTCAGCAACAAGAGAAAAGTAACCAACACAGATCCCAAATAGCCAAAGCAATTTAGAAAAATCAACGAAATGAAAGGCACCAAAATACCTAATTTTAAAATCTACTAAGAAGAATCAAAGTAGCATAGTAATGTCATAAAAACAGATATGTTGATCAATAAGGTAGAATAAAGAGCCCAGAAATAAATTCATTTACCATCAACTGATCTTTGGTGAAGCTGTCAACAGCAAACTACTGAGGAAATGACAATCTCTCCAATAAATGGCGCTAAGAAAACTGGTTATCCACATGCATAAGAATGAAATTGGACCTTTATCTCACACCATATCTGAGAATAAATTACAAATAGATTAAAGACTTAAATGTGAGACCTTAAAACTGTAAATCATTAGAATTAAATGCAGAAAAAAGTTTTTGGGTATTGACTTAAGCAATAAGTTTTTTGGATATGACCCCAAAAGCAAGGGCAACAAAAGCACAAATAGACAAATGAAACTGCATCAAGCTAAAAATCAAAAATTTCACTACAAATGATAAGTACATGTAATAGGTATGTTAATTATCTCGACTTAATAATTTCATCATCTGTAAATACATCAAAACACCACACTCTATACTATAATATGTACAGTTTATATTTATCAATTATCCTTTAATAAAACTGAGAAGAGATTAAAAGGAAAGGAGGTAAAAAATAAAAATAAAAAATAAAAGGAAAGGAGCTTTTTTTCCTTCTTGGAATGTAATGAAAGTTGGGGTTTTGGGGGAGTCCATCCTGAGAGTGTACTGAGAATAGAGAAAATATAAAGGAAATTAGATGAGCATTTAGCAAAAGAGAGAGATCAGTTTCTGGCACTGTTTGAACTCAATTATGTATCTAGTCAGACCAGCCCTTAAAATTTTCATTTCCTTGGGATAATAAATTTATCTTTGCTTAAGTCTGCTTGTGTTGGGAGTTTTCTCAGCAGGAACTCAAAAGATTCTTGACAGATTCATCCACCCAACAAATGAAATTTTCTAATACTGTTATTAAACATGGGCTATAAATTCATACTACACTAGTAAACAATACTAGCTACCCAACAACAACAAATGTTGCTGTTCTTCTTTCTCTTTTTCCCTTAGATATAGGAAAATGACCAGGTGCCAAATATGTAGCCTTGACAGCCGTGGCTTTGGTCTTATCCTGAGAACAGTAATTTAGTGCTCAGAAAGAATACAACAGAGTCCTGAATCCAGTGTGAGAATTTTGCTAAAGACCATCTGAAACCTGGAGTTGGCTGGGTTTCTTGCCGTTGTGCCATCACTCACAGACCCCTTCTAAGCAGAACTAGTGGATTTGGGATTTCTTCTACCAGAAGGCTGCCAGAGGCAGGGCCTCAAGGTGTTTTCAGAGAAAGAAGGCCATGAGAAATTTCTAATAATTTCATGGTTGCACTGTGGGTTTTTGAAAGGACACCCAAGGGGCATGGAGAAATTCAGTGCTCTGGTAACATAGGAGAGCTACAGAGATGAAGCAGACAGGATGATTGTAGAGAATCAAGCAATTTTCAACTGGAAAATGAAGCAATTGCAAAAATTAAAACAAAAAGCAGAACTGATTCTTCTGAGCTGTTCTTCCTGTGTGAGCACTTTTTCTTCCCCCTTCGGTGAAATAAAGTTAAGAAACTTGAGTCAGCTTATCTAGCAGTTGCTCCTGGCTGGGCCCTGTGACTTACTCATGGCTCTGTGTTCCTGGTTTGTCAAGGACAGGCAGTAGATATTTGCCTGGAAGCCTCCTGTCTCAGCTTTCCTCTGGAGAGAGAAGGGAGTACACTGAGCTCCAGCCTAGCGCTTGAGGGATCCAGAGCGCACCTGACTGTTTCCTCTCTTTGCTTTGTGCAGGTCACCCGACCTTGGGTAGGAGAGAAAGGGAACTGATTCTGAGGTGACAGTGTGGCTCGGTGGAGGTCAGCTTGCTGCACAGGAGGGCAAGTGGGAGGCAGAGATAACTGGCATTTTCCTCAACCAATTGACACCGGACAAAAACCAGTCTTTTACCAATGGACTGGGCATCATGAAGGCTCCACCTTACACTTCAAGTCACCTCATGGCATCGAAAAATGTTCCTTTTGTCTTGTGCTGGGGTACCCTAGAGCTACACCCCCAGCACTGGGACTATAAATGTTTTCTGAGCTTCCCAATTTCCTTGACCATATCTGAAACCACAGTTTCTTTCTTTTTCTGCAGTATTATCTATTTCCTCAAAAATTACATCAGAAATTAATGCTTATTATAGAAACATGAGAAAATTTAGAAAAATAAAATGAAAAAATAAGGAGCAGCCCAGCTGTAGTCATTGTTAATGTCTTTATTATATACACATCTTTGAGTGTCTGTGTTTATTCCTTGAAAACTTTTTTAAAGCATATTTTAAATATCTTTCCTTGTCAATACATATACTACTAAACATACAGTTTAAAGTTTGTCTGCATTGTCTCTTCTTGTCTGGATATACATTGCTTTCTTTGCCTGTTCCTATTGTTGGTTTTTATTTAAACAACATCCTTATAGTTACATGTTTGTGCACATACTAGAATATTTTTAATAGCTTCCTGAATTGGAATTTTATGTCAAATTATGTTTGCTTTTAAGGTTTAGGGTTTTTGTTGGTTTTTGTTTTGTTTTTGTAGCATCTGCTGTTGAGCTAAACCCATCATGCTGTTGTTACGGTTTTGAGTCACTTTGCCCAGTTGTCCTATAGAAAGCTTTTCCCAGCTTATGCATGGCATTCCTTAGTAGCAGTTTTCATGCACTAAGGGTAATTTTACTCGCTGTTATGGTTTATGGTCCTGTGGCCCCACCAAGTCTCATGTAATCATGGCATGGATGTGGCTAAGTCTAGTGTTCATGATTGGTTCGTTGTCTGGCGCTGGGATTGAAAGTGTGAGTACAGCACCCACCCAAGGGTACAGTGTAAGGGTGAGAAGAAGGCGTGTTTTCTCTCTTGGGTTCGCACCTTGCTGTTTTGTGGCCACCATGAATGGCTGCTCTGCCACGTCACCCTGCCTTGGAACCAACTGAGTATGGACTGAAACCTCCAATAAACCTTTCTTTCCCTAATTTTGGGCATCAGGTATTCTGTCTCTACAATGAGAAAAAAGTAACTAAGACACCCACCCACTTTGGACCCAGAGTGCAACAAGTCACACAGGCTCACTTTCTTTTCCATCTACTTACTTTGTGGTTTTGCTTCTCATTACCTAGAATATGTTAAGAAATTTCAAGAGAATGGAGGTATGTTGTTCCTCCACACATTTAGCCAGTATTTGCTCAGTGACAGCTGCCTCCTCAGTCTGGGGCTTGGTTCCACTAAGTACAGGTCCCAGATTCTAGCCTGGAAGCACTTGCAGCTTAAAAGATATTAGGGCCAGAACTTGACATCATCAACAACAAATTTGTGCATGTAATGTTAAAATCCCTGTCTATATGCATCACCTTGTTTAATTTACATAACAGCTGATGTTAGTATTACCACCGTCCATTACACAGACAAGGACATCAAGGTTGAAATCTTGTGCAATTAATATGCAATAAAGTCACAGTTCTAAATGTCATGCTTCTTCTCTTGTATTCACAATAAGGCAGAGGGAAAGAATGTATTCTATTAAGGACATTAGGAAACCTTGCTTACCCAAAGTTCCTTGCTCATTGCCTGTGATCTCTGAAAACCCTTCATGCATTCCTTTATAGTAAATGTTACTCTCCCTACATACCTTTTTTGAGAGGTAAAAGATATAATGCTATAAGAAAAACAATAATGCTGCAAGTTTTCTCTTTATAGGGAGTCTAAAGTGGAGATAAGTTTGTGGCAATGGGAGGGAAAGTGAATGTATACTCGAAAGTGGTTACAATGATAATTTTTATGTTATGCACATTTCACCACAAGTTTTAAAGATTGCACTCAGAACACCTTAAAAATAAATACTACCAGCTGTAGGAAGGGAAAAAGGTAATATTTCAGAGGATGAGCTTTACCTCCATATTTAATATACCTGAATGCTCCTTCCAGAAAATACTGAGGCTCTAATATTGAAATCAATATTTTAAAGGATTTAACTTTTAAAGTTTTTTGAAAGTTCAAGTTCAATAATTCATTCTTAATTTCAGAGTTATAATGTCACACATCACATCTCATGTTCTCTACATAGTGGTGCATGTAAAATTCAGAAAGAGCACAACAGTCTTCTGACTCCCCAGTGTATGGTGGTATCAGTTTCCAGTGCTTAGTATAAGATTCTCGATTACGATTTAATCAATTTGGGAAAAGCCAAGATGGGGAGGGGTCATCTGAGAGTTCGACCTAGAGGAATTTTTGTTTCTCTTAATAAACAAATGTTTTTCCTTTTATTAGATGAGAGTTTTCAAATTTATGATTCTTCCTTTTTGCCCTGACTACCAGGATCACAATGCTAGTTTGGGGGATGATTGCAATGATTGTCTATGGCTTAGCTGTTATAATTCAGTGCTTTCTGGGTTTTTCAATCCAAGTCTTGGTTCTTTCATTTTTGTTTTAATGGCCAATAGGACTTTTGACTTTTTGCCATAAATGTCTTCAGCTTTTAAAAATAGGTAAGAAATAAAAGATAAAAAGATGGAGATGTGAAAAGCACCTATTTACTGGTAGATTGAAATAGAAGGGCGTAGTAAACTACTTTATCAGTCATCTATCTCCGTTTAATATTGGCTTGGCTAAATTTTACCTGAGTTAGATGCTTTTTTTGCTATCTGCATGCATATATGTGTTCTCTCATCTATGATTTGCCTGGGCCTGGCCACTGAATGAAGTCAGTTGGTCATCCCTTTTTAAAATTATCTTCTTAACATAGTTCCTGGAGCCTCTGTCTGAGAAGAAAGCTATGTAAACACACCTGCTCTTCACACTGTGTTTAAGGAAAGCTTACTGGATTTTAGTGGGCAGTTACTAGAACACTGCTGTCAGAGGTCCTACACCCCAGGGCTTCCAGATAGCAACCAGGCAGATAAAGCCCTAGCTGCTGTGGTCTTCCTCTGTGCAATACTTGGGGAAGTATTTCCTACATTACTGAAGATACTCTTTCAACTATCTGCTGAGAGCAAGAAAGGTATATAACTCAATTTTGGGACTACAATTTAAGATGGGCCTTGAAATACTAGGAAGAGTCCCACATAGGGAAGGAGGATGCTAAGATGCCTGGAAATGATTCTTGTAGAGTGAAAGGAAGAAGAAAGGTTTAATTTTGAAAGTGAAGGCCAAGATGATGTCTTTCAATATTTAAACAGCTGTCATGTGGGCAGGTAAGGTCTCTTGTTCTGGATTATCCTGTACAGACACTAAGATCAATGAAAGGAAATTAAACAATGGCAGATGCTAAAACTACAAATTACTAATGAGGAGTGACTGCCCTGGAAGTGGAGTTATCTATTGTTCATGTGTCTAAGGTAAGTGGAGAATGTTTATATTAGAGCACTTTGTGAGTCAAGGAAAATACTAACTCAGATAGCCTTGTCTATTGAAAAATAAATAAAACCTGGAAGTAACCGTAGAGATTATTATCTGAGTTAAGGAGACTAAGGCTGGAGTACAGCTTTGCACACTGATGACTGGCAATGAGAGGACTAGAGCCTACTTTTCCAATTCTTGTCTGAGCCTGATTTTCACTATAGGCCATTCTTCCCTCTGAAATCCCCACACAAATCTCAACTTCTTTGATGCTATGTCTCCTCTAGAAGCATTAGGTGAGGTAATGAAGAAATAAAGAAAATACTTTGAGATTTGAGTGATTTATCACTGCAGATCATTATGGAGTGAATTAGTGCTGCCAGGCTCAACTGTCTACTTAGACTGTTTCTTTCCACCAACTAAATGACCTCTCTCATTTCTACAAATAGGCATATCTTTAGCAGAATATATTAATGGAGTTCTAAGCTATTCTCCCATGAAACATTTATTTCACCTGATAGCCATTTCAGCAGAATGTTTCTTAGTACATAGGTTAGAAATCCATGTACGCTTTGGTTGACCATTAAATGTCACATTTAGTTAATAGAAGAGAGCTACTCATGAAAGAGAAAATTTTTCACAGTCTATGAGAAATGCAAATTCATAGACCAGGAGGTTTCTAAACTGACTGTAGAGTTTTGAGTCTTTTGGAAGTCAGTTCTTCATTGGCCTGAGGTTGAGCCTGTGGTTATTTTCTCCCGGGTGCCAGCTGGCCAATCACTGCAGCGTTAACCTTCTCATGTGAGAAATAGGGCTGATTCCATCACTGTCACTCTGGGACACACCCAGGTCTGTCAGGAGTCTTGAATGAAAGCTGAAAGAATGAAAATATCAAGAACCACTATTAGACCCAACAATTGCTAACTAGATGCATAGGCAGCTGAACTAATCAAATGTAATCAGAGCAAAGAGAAGAGCAAGGAGCAAAACATTTAAACTCTTTTTAATAACTAGAACTTCAAACCCATTTTATTTATCATTTTTGGGGATGTTGGTATTTTGATTGGGATTGTATTAAATCTGCATCTCAGTTTTGAAAGTATAGTCATTTTATGTTGGTTCTGCCTAATCAGCAACAGGGTATGCTTTTTCTTTTTCTCAAATTCCTTTTTCAGTCTGACGTAATTTTCATTTCATTTTCAAGGTCTTTCATATCCTTTGTTAGGTTCATACCTAAGTATTTAATTTTTCAATGCTATTTTTATTGATATTGTTTTCCTAATTTCTTTTTCCATCAGTTCGTTCTTAGAGTACAGATATACTATTGCTTTTCATGTGTTGATTTTGTATCCTGCTACACTGTTGAATTTGATTGTCAATTGTGGTAGTCTTTTGATGGAATTTTTTGGGTCTTGTAACTAAAAGATTCTGTCATCTGCAAATAATGATATTTTGACTTCATCCATATCCCTTTTTTTTTCTTTTTCTTGCCTAGTTGCTCTGGCTAATGTTCTGAGGACTGTGCTGCACAGAAGTAGTAACAATGGACATCTTTGTCTTGTTCCTGATTTTAAAGGGAAGGTTTTCAGATTTTCCCCTTTTAATGTGATATTGTCAGTAGGTCAGTCATATCTGGCTTTTATCATGTTGCAATAAATTCTCTACCTATTCAGAGTTTTTGTCATGAATGATGTTGGATTTTTAAATTTTATTTTATTTTATTAAGTTTATTGATACATTTTAGGTATGCACAAAGATCACATTCATCACAGGATATTTTTACCTGTACATAATATAACTTGATTCTTTTTTTTCCCATTCCCCTACCCTCCCTTCAACTCCTCTTCCCCTCCTTATTCACAAAAGCTTTCTTTCCATTTTTTGCTTCTTTTTTCATTTTTTCACCTTCTGGACACAGCCATGTGTAAATATTGCATTGTTTTTCTGGTGTGAGAAAATGGAAATGTAAATAAGGGCCAAAATATATAACAGATATTATGGAAATAGGAAGAAAATGTTCAAATGGGAAGGGGAACTAGGAAGGGAGGAAGGGGAAAGGAAGGAAGGGATGTTGAATCTTGCCAAAGGCTTTTTCTGCATCTATTGAGATGATCATGTGGTTTCTGTTCTTACTTCTGTTTATGTGATGAATTACATTTATTTATTTGCATATGTTGAACCATCCTTGCATCCCTGGAATGAAGCCTACTTGGTCATAATGAATGATATTTTTGATGATTTGTCACATTCTATTTACCAATATTTTGTTAAGAATTTTTGCATCTATATTCATTGGAGAAGTTGCTCTGTAGTTCTCTTTTCAGTTGAATCTTTATCTGGTTTTGGAATCAAGATAATGTTAGATTCTGAGAATGATTTTGGAAGTACTCCTTCCTTCTCAATTTTATTAAAAAGTTTGAGGAATATTGGTGTTAGATCTTCCCTGAAGTTATTGCAGAATTCAGCTGTGAATTCATCAGGTCCTAGGCTTTCTTTTCTTAGTTGGTAGGCTGGCTGGCTGGCTTGCTTTCTCTCTTTCTTTCTTTTTTTTTTTTTTCTTTCTTTCTTTCTTTCTTTCTTTCTTTCTTTCTTTTTCTTTCTTTCCCTTTCTTCAGTTTCATTGCCTGTTATTGAATTGTTCAAGATTTTTAAGTCTTCTTGGTTTTATTTTAGCAATTCACGTGTATCTAGGAATCTGTCCATTTCTTCTGAGTTCTCCAGGGTGATTGGCATATAGGTTTATAATAATTTTATGGATTTTGGCAGTGTCCTTTGTGATTTCATCTTTTTTCATCTCTCATTGCATTAATTTGTGTCTTTTCTTTCCTTTTTTGGGTCAGATTGGCTAAGGGTTTGTCTATTTTATTCATTCTTGCCATGAACAGTTCTTCAATTCACTGATTCTTTGTATTGTTTTTCTAGTCTTCATTTAATTAATTTCTGCTCTGCTATTTGTAATTTCCTTCCTTGTACAAGCTTTCTGTGTAGACTGTTCTTCTTTTTCTAAGTCCTTCAGATACATCATTAGGTTATTTATTTGGGCTCACTGCTATAAACTGCTTTCATTGTAGTTTTCATTGTAGATCTGCTTTCACTGTTTCCCATAAGTTCTGGTATGCTGTACTGGCATTATCATTTAATTGTAGAAATTAATTTCTTCCTTAATCCTTTTTGTCACCCATTGATTATTCAGGAGTGTGTTGTTTAATTTTCGTTTGTTTTCATAGTTTTTGTGGTTTGTTTTGCTATTGATTTCTAGTGTCATTGCACTGTGACCTGATAATATGCATGGTAAAATTTCAATTCTTTTGCATTTACTTAGGCATGTTTTATTAGCTACTATGTGGTCTATTGTGAAGAAAGTATGTGTGACTGGAAAGAATGTGTATTCTGTTGTTGTATGGAATACTCTGTATACATCTGTTAAGTCTGTTTGTTTGAAAGTTTGTTTCAGCTCTGATATTTCTTGTTGAGTTTTTGTTTAATTGATCTATTTGTAATAGTGGGGTATTGAGATCCCCTCCACTACAATTGTATTGATATTTATCTGATCTGTTATGTTCCTTAGAGTTTGTTTTATAAATTTGGGTGCTCATGGTGGGTTGGTGCATGTATGTTTATAATTGTTATCTCTTCCCTGTTGAGTGGTTCCATTAATCAAAATGTAAAAACCTTCTTTGCCTGTTTTTATCAGCTTTGGCTTGAAATCCATTTTGTCTGAAAATGGGACAGCTATACCTGCTTGGTTTTGGGTTCTCATAGAATATTGTGAAACATTGTTTTCCATTCTTTAATTTTTAGTCTGAATTGAATGAATTTCTTTTTGTGTTATATGTGTTTCTTATATGTAGTATATCTTGGAATTTTGTGTCTTGATTCATCCTACTAATCAGTATCTTTAGATTGATGAGTTAAATCCATTTATATTAATAGTTGTAATTGATAGGTGTTGAGTTATTCCTGTCACATTAACTTCCTGTTGCAGTTTTTCTTTCTTTATGTTCTATTTAATTACTATCCCTACCTGATACATTCACTTTATTGGACATTTTGGTATTGCTAGGTTCATTGTCTCTTTTTAGGGTATCCTTGAGCTTTTTGCAGGGTGTTGGTTTGGTGGTTATGAATTTCTTTAGGTTTTCTTTATCATAGAAGTATCTTATTTCTCCATTGATTTTGAAAGATAATTTTGCAGTGTATAATAGTCTGGGTTGGAGGTTTTATTTTTCTTTTCATATATATATATATATTTAATTTTTAATTTTTTTAGATGTTGGAACACTTCACTCCAAGCTCAAGTAGCCTTTAAGTTTTGTGTTAAGAAATCTGTTGGAATTCTGATAGTTTTTCCTTTGCAAGTGCCTCATTGCTTTTCTTTGGCAGCCTTTAAGATTATATTCTTGTGTTGTAATTCTGATGTTTTAGCTATTATGTGGTGTGGAGTGCTTTTTTCTGATCATGGCTATTTGGGGTTCCATATGCTTCACTTATCTGTATGTTAAATTCTTCTATGTCTCGAAAGTTTTCTGCTATTACTTGTGTAAAAAGGGTTTTTATACCTTTTGTGCTGTCTTCTGATTTTTTGTGAATTCCAGTTACTCTTATATTAGACCTCTTTGAAACATCTGGAAGCTGTTGGATCCATGTTTTTATGTTTCCCTTTTTTTTAAGGTATCTCTCATTAATTGATCATTGATCATAGCCTTATCCTCTAGATCTGACATTCTGTTTTGGTTCTTTTCTTCTACCTATACTTTCAAATATGTTTTTAGTATCCTAGATTTCTGTTTGGAAATTTCTTATGGCCTCCAATTCTTTTGTATCCAGGGAATTCTTTCTTAAGCTCCACTAGCTGTTCATCACTTCTCTACACTCACTGATCATTTGTTTCATTATGGTCATTACATGATTAATTATGTCTTTTTAAAATTTTCCAAGCATCTTATAGAACTATTTTACCTCCATCGGTACCCTTTCAGACCTATTTGCTGTGTAGCTTATGATTTTGATCCCCTCATTGTCTCCTATACCAATTTTGGGGAAGTTGGAAGTTTTTGGAGGGATTTTGTTGCCTTTTTTTCCCCCTTTTCTGTTGTTTTGTTTTTGAGGGCTGAGATTGCAAATTTTTTGACCCAGTGCTCTGTTCTTCAGGAGCAACCACAGCACTATTTATGCCCATCCTCCTCCAGGCAATCCAGGTACTGGTATAGAACAGTGGTGGTGAAGCTATGGCACAAATGCTGCAGCATCTATTTATTATCATTGAAAGCTCTAAAATGTTTGTCATCACTGGTATAGAGTGAAAAACAATTGACAGTCACTATTATATTACTTTGTCTATGGTAAATTCAGTGAAAATGGCATCAAATGTCAACTGGATATTGACAAACCCTAGAAACCCCTTATGCCCAGCTCCTCATCAAAACAAAGAGGATCCAATTTTAGTGAATATAGTTAAGCTACTCTTATATTGACCTATAGTAATTCAGAGTACTGATTTCTGCTGGATGTTGGCAGAAGTGCCAGAGCTCAAACATGCCACTATATTGAATGCCTTCTTCAGGACTGACCCTACCCCTGACGATTTCTCCCATGAACCTGAACTCCCACAGTCGAATACAGCCGTGTGATCTTGCTGGTCTGAGTCCAGGCCACCAAGGGGATCCCAGGAAACCCCTATTTACCTCTTACCCTCTCCAAGCCTATCTCCCAAAACTGCCTCTCACCCAGCCTACATGAAGGGTTTCACTTCAGCCCTGAAGCTAGACTCTCCTCCTGGGTGTTGATCTCTTTTCCAATCAGGTCTTTCTGTTAGTTGTCAACTCTGTTGCCCAGTGTTGTAGAGAACCCAGGGACTGGAGGTGGGGTGTTCAGTTCCCAAGGCATCTGGGCTCCAGCACAGCCCCAGTGGGCCAGGGTTTTGGCCAGAGATAGAGCAGGTGCCTCCTGATCCCCTGGCATGAGTCTCTGGTGGTCTGCTCATTTTATTAATCATAATGTGAGCTTGTCACTTGTAGCTCTTACTTCTCCATCTTCTCCTTTTTCTTCATGTTTCTATAGTCCTTCTTTCTTCTCCATTGTCTATTCCTAGTACCATTGTTTCCTTCCTTATTTTTTCCCATCCTCCCAAACTATCTTTTGCTCATCTAGAAATATGAAGGTGGAATTTAATAATGTAGGCAAAGGGAAACATAAAGTAAATGAGCAGTCAAGCATCTTTGTTCATTTTTCACTTACATTCACAAATACTTCAGATCATCTATAAAGTGCAAGGCACCATGTTAGACATTACAGAGATGGAAGAAAAGTAAATACATATGCCCTGTTTCTGATAAATGTTTAAAATCTAATGGGGGAAGAAAATAGGTATAACTTAAGAGAAACCTCTTGGTGCCTTAAGAGAGAAAGAATTTGTGGGAGATAGGAATGATTCAGATGCACCCAATGGAGTTGGAAGACTCAGATCTATGGAGTGACAAATACATTTGGTCATCATTCATTCAACAAATGTTGCTGTGTGTCTGTCTCTATATGTCAGATGCTGTGCTTGGAAGTTGGGTATGACTATAAACAAAAGCAATATGGTCCCAGTCTACATGGTACTTCTAATGAGGGACATAGACTTTAAACAAATAAACATACACATTCATATGTATATAACAAATGAAAAGAAAGCTCAGGATCCCTAGAAATAGAATCTGATTTAGATTGAAGGGGACGGAACAGAGTACTCTGAAGTCTTATTAACACACTTGAGATGATGTGTGGGAGAGCAAACAATCCTTCCAGGTAGTAATACTATGACCCCAAGTCCTGGAACAGTTTTCTGGTACTTCAAGAATTTAAATTAGGCCATGGTGGCCTGAGCTCAGTAGATAGGAAAAAGTGTGTTAAGATACAAGGTTGGGAAATTGGCAGAGGCTAGATGATGGGTGGCCTTCTTAATGAACTTTTTGTTTTGGAATGACTTACAGTGTTGGGGGTCAAAACAAGGGCCTCGGATGCATTAGGCAAGGACTCTACCACTGAAATATGAACTATGTCCCCAGTGCCTTTTAAATCATGATAAGGATTTTAGATTTTGTCCCTACTATAGCTGGAAATAATTTAAAAATTTAAGCAAGGGAGGGTCAAAATTCAATTCGTGTTTTAAGAAGTACCCTCTCACTGCCATTGAAAAACTGAATTACCTAGAATAAGCATGGGCACGGAGAGTTCAGGTGACGGTGCTGGGGTGATGAGCTGGAGGCAAATTTCAGAGTCTCTATTGGGAATAAGCAGCAAAATAACTTTTCTACTAGTACCAATTTCATCCAGCTAAAATTGATGTAATTCTTTCTTCTCTTTCTACTTACTGAGTTTTGAAGAATCTATAATTTTCTCTGCTTTTTCCTCAACTCTTGAATTTGCCACACTTTACCCCACCAGACTGAGCTTTCCAGGACTCCGTCCTTTCTTCTGTCCCTTCTTTCCCTGTCCACTTCTGTGTTGCTTCTGGTGAGTTTGAAAGGAGGAAGTAATTAGGAACCTGTCAAAGCGGAAGGGTGAGACTATGGGGGAAGGCAACCAAAAAGGGTGGCTGGGGGCCTAAAGAAACTTTGCTGAGTTCTTTTAATTTTTGCCACAACCTTTTCTTATTTCAGTCATCTGAGCTTAGAAAAACAGAAGCTGTGGGCAGATGCCCTTTCACATCCTACCTCTCCACACTACTGCAGGAAGGATGACCAGAAGGCCTATGCAAGCAAAAGTAACCCTCTCATGACCTAACATCCAAATTGGCCAAGATGATAGTGATTCCTTTGAAGGAAAAAAAAAAAGGAGCAGCTACTGAGAATTCCACTAATGCCTGAAAATCTTATAAGTAAGGGAACATAGCAAGGGGGCAGAGTATGACACTTGGCATCTTTGGTGATGACAACTTGAGGACCTTCCTAGGAAATGTTTAGAGTGGACCATATATATTTCTTGGAATCTTGGACTTAAGACTAAGAAATTCTTATAAGCTTCCTGGGAAAGATAAGACATGAATGCATTGACCAGTTGACCCCAAAATCTTTATTAAATTAGAAACTAGGGGAACTGTTCTTCATTTTCTCAGTGGTTAGATGAGGCAATAGAAAATTCACCCGAATCTTTGTAGAGAGTCAGTGAAGCTGGAAATTGATCACAAGTGGGGGCCAGCTGACAAACAAAGAGTGTCTGAGGGGAACCATGTAAACAAGCTACTTTAGCCCAGAAAAACACCAAGCCGCTAGACAATCCAGACAACGGGTTGCTAGGCAAAGGCATACCATGTGACCTTGTGTTGCTAAATGTGTGAATAAGTGCCCCTAAGTGAGGGGGCAGTTCCTATCCTCTCATGCAGAGAGTAAGGGCTAGTTTTAAATTTATGCTAGTGCAGCAACCCTTGTTAGATAGTTTCAGGGTGAGAGTTGGTGATTAAGAGCTTAGAGCTTTCTGCACTCCCCCTTGAGGCGGGGGGAGACATGAGAGACTGAGATCAGTTATCAGTGGTCAGTGATAAAATCAATCATTCCTGTGTAGTGAAACCTCCATAAGAACCTCTGGCTGTAGGACTTTCCTGTTTAGTAAGTCAAGTGAGGCCTTGGACTCTGTAGTGAAACAATCTCAGAGATTTGGATGAGCAGCCACGTCTGGGAACTACTTATCTAGAAAACCTACTTTCAAGGTCAGGTAGGAAATCTGTAGCTAACCTTGGGGCAGTTAGATGTTCTTTGTCTTAAAAGGAATCCGGGCTACACAGTGCACTCACTGTTCAAAACATGGCAGCTATATTTGTGCATTTGATGGTATGTAGCTTTAACACCAGAAATAAACATTGTGAATAAATATTGAGTTCTAAGAAATGATATACATGCTGAAGTGTTTAGGGGAAAGCACACTGAAACCTGTAATTCACTTCTAAATGCACCAAAATTAGGATGGAGTAATGGAGGGGTAGAGAGATAAATGGATAGATGCGATAAAGCTAGTAGAGTAAAAAGACAGTGATAGAATCTAGGAGATTACGCCAAGGTTCACTGGGAAGTGCTTTCCACTGAGCTGATGTTTGAGGATTTTTGGTACTAAAAAGTTAGAAAAAAATAACTCATAGTCAAGCCTGAATTTTGTCAAGGAGAAGACTGTCTCTTG
The DNA here is from genome assembly GCA_004363535.1 of Dasyprocta punctata. Classification (NCBI taxonomy): domain Eukaryota; kingdom Metazoa; phylum Chordata; class Mammalia; order Rodentia; family Dasyproctidae; genus Dasyprocta; species Dasyprocta punctata. The sequence goes on along the minus strand of RJWM01001602.1, from coordinate 526 downwards.
AATTAGTCCACAGCTCCTTGTTCCTGTCTAGGTCTCCTGAGAATATCCACTGCCCAAAGGTTGAAGGGGTCCTTGCCTGTAGGAGCGCAAAGCTGAAACAGGCACTGTTGTCTGAAGTGATGCCCTTACTAGGCAAAAAACAAAAACAAAAACAAACAAACCCTCAAACCCTGATTCCAGTTCATTTTACATAATGAGAATTCCTGACATTTGCATTCCAAGTTTTCTTAATTCCCATCTCTTTTCTTTCCTCCATATATTGTTTCACAAGATGGATTGGCAAGTATTGTGGCTTCCTTCACAGATGGAGAATCTGGAAGATATTGCAAGTTGCGTTGTATTGAGTTCCTACTGTGTGCACTCCCCACGCTGTGTGTGCTTCTGTGTCCCGCTTACAACTCACAGCTGCCTTGTGAGGTGCTTATGGTGTGAATACCACTTTTGCAAATGAAGAAACTGAGGCCCAGAGAGAACAGAGAGAATATTTACTGAGGTACAACAGCCAGGTGGTGACTGCCACCAGCTG